>DWEE01002913.1:0-11024 GCA_018245755.1 Parelbella macleannani
TAAAGACGAAAATAGCACGCGTGTTTGAATGTCGCAGACATTTGTCAGGGTGTACACTGTACAGTTTTGTTTTGTGGATACTACATGTGATAATAATGTCTTTTTACTTCCTGTTTTACAAAAACGTGCCATTACTTTTTAATTAAGTGATTTGTTTGAGTGTAGTTTTATTTTATTACATGTCACTAAGGAAATACAATCTGATTTTAAGTGGTTTTTGAAAGCAATGTTAAGAAAACGAATTTACAGTTGTACATAGGAAATAGTTGTAGTTACATTTTTGATACCTAATTTATTATAGGTATACTTTATTATAAAGCTATATATCGAGGGCGATGAGGTCTAACCTATCATGACCAATAGGACAAGATAATAACTAATGGAACATTCAGAAGAAACAAACATGCATATATGACGAGAGGGCAGAATGTAGAACAAGCCCAGTACGTCTGTAAGAAGAAAAGTATTTGGTAAAAGTACATGAATACATACTATTTTGATTTTTATTTTATACATGTGTATCCTCCGCACGACCTAGGCAACCTTGAACCGCCCACCCCGGTCTAGACGTTCCTGGACCGTAGCCTTAGCCTACCATTTACTGCACCCTCGCATTTAACATTCAAATTGCACCCCCGGTCTCAGTAGCGTGACCAAATCTTAAAATATTAGGGTGAAGCGATTAACATTTTGCCAAAAACGAAAACGAGTTAGCGCTCCCAATTGTCACTGTATAAAGAAGAGAAATGAAAAAAAACTGTGCGAAGATTCCAAATTTAAAAAATTATAACTAAATATTAATCAGATTTTTACATTGTTGTAAAATTTTCAACATTAATTTAATTTTTACCATTCGTCAATTTAAAATGTGCGATGAAATTTTGTACGGGGTGGATTTTGTACTGCTTATACATATTAGCAATTATGTTTTCTTATTTAGAAATGATATCTGATAAAACGGATAATTCTGATAAAACAGATACAGTTCATTCATTAAGTAAGTACTTAATAAAAATGTGACACTTCTAATCTTTTCTTTTCAATATATCAGGACATTCCATTGGCTATCGCCCGAGCCGCTTCAGCAATGGTTAACTTAAATTACTTCTAAAAACAGAACAATTGTATGATGTACCTTATACAGAATTAGTGATAACGTAAAATTCAAACTCATAGTTGCTAAAATGCAGTCTTAGGGGTGGTAAACAAGATGTACTGGACTAATCGCTTTCAGTCTTTTCTTGCAAGGACTTATTTCCGCACGTACAATGTGGACCTCAAACCAATAGTTCATACTTCGTCGCTATATGTAGGTACATCGAATACCCAAACGATCTCGGTGTATCTAACAAACAGAATGGTGGTATAAATTCGTAGGGGAACTTGCGGAACGAAGTCATTAGTTTCGTTAAAAATCACAGCATTTTAAAGATTCTTTTTTGGCAACGAGTTCACAAAAAAAAAGAAATTAAGTTCAATTCAAATTTAGAATGACTTTTTAAAATAAAATGTTTAGATTTGATGTAGATTAATAATAACAATAATGTTTTTAAGGAAATTTAACAGTCTACATGTATAACTTGTATAATATTAACAAGCGTATTCATTATACATACATACATTCATACACATTTGCATACCTGTTCCCCGTAGGGTTAGGCAGTTATTAAGAATTTTCAGCTGCTACTCCTGACAGAATTCTTACGCCTTTTTTACATTTATTACAGTCTCACTCAGTACTCACTTGGTAAACTTTAAACTATTTTTAAACCGTTTCTAAATACTTACTATACGGATAAACTGTTAAGACTCCACGTCCACTGCTTGTGAAGTTAAATATAGGGTACTGATGATGTAGATTCGCTTGGTAAATACATTTAATACCCAATACACGGCCAGCCCGTATAACGTGAAACAGCGATCAAAGTTCAGCCCTAACCAAGTAGCGAGCAACAAACTTAGCGCTAGACCGACCGCCGGCAGCGTTGCAACAAATAACGCAGGCTGCAACGTCTATGGGCGCATCTACCGCACTAACGATCTCCGCATCTAACACGCTGATTGGTAGCGGAAAATCGGAAATGCGCCCCAATGCGACCGTCATTATTGTTGTGTGCAAATAGGTAAGAGAATAAAGTAGGAGAATGTTAGAAATTGGTATTGCCAAATCCATTTTTAATATAACACTCAATCAAGATCTCAATCAAGTATGCGAAAGATATTCCTAATATTGTTTACGGTTAGTTGCGCCTATGTTTGTCACGTATTTATCTCAAGTATTGTGTTTAAGATCACAAAATATTATTAATAATAATGTTACACATTCAATAGAATTGGCAAGGTATTAAGTGCTATGAACGAACATCCGCAAAAGCCAATTCACAAACACCTACATTCATAATAGTTATCTTAATCCAGTTGAATCCGGTTACGACTAGTTATTTGCCTGAGGGTCTATCGTATTTAGAATGTTCCACTTAACTGACTATCACGGTGAGTAAAGATAGACAAATGGTTCATGAAACAATTATTTATTATCAGTCTATCATCACGCCGGGTCCCTTGCGCGGTAGGTAGTGAAATCCGAGTATTATACGTCTCCATTCCTGACGTGTTACTTTCATATTTGCATGATAAATAATTGAGTAACAATAAAAAATCAGTGTTGCTAACAGCAAAGCTCTATATTCACTGGCCAGGTAAATACAAAGCTTACATAAAGTGTATACAGGAAAGAAGACGGACTCCTCAACTACCGTGCTGAGAACACTCGTATCAGTCTCACATCCGTCAAGTGGCAACGCGATAGCCGGGTAGATTGCGAAGCTCATTACCGGAACAGTAAACCTGACGATCCATCAATCTGACTTGCTAACATCGAGCAATAAGGGGAGAGAAAAAATGTTGCTAAATACTAAAAGCTGTTAGTTAGTATTTTTACCTCATGTTACCTTGAATTAACACTAAGAATTTTGGTGCTTAAATGAAAGATTTTTTAACATTAATTATCTACATACAATGATATATATAATAATAATGAGCCATATAACAAACACGTTTAGGACTGATTTTCTTCAAATAGCGCAGTGATGGATAACGATTGTTTACACTTAATGCTTTCTACTTACCTCGTGATGATTAAACAATTATGTAACGATAATAAATATGAGGGTAAATTTTACAACAAAGGTACGCATAAGATACCTACGTTTATTAATTGTTAAAATTATTTTATTATTTTATCACATTATAATAATACGTTATTACTGACATGAATAAACGTAGGTATCTTATACGTACCTTTGTTGTAAAACGTATATATGTAGGTATATACGTAGTAATAACGTATTATAGTAAATGTGATATTACGTGCTTAATACAGTGAATGCAATGGAACTACTTGTGCTTATAGAATGAACTTCCAAACATTTTTGTTCTCATCAACAAGATATCCAACCGATTGCAGAGCTCATTACCGCCGGCAGTAAACCTTACGATCCATCAAAACGACGCCTCGGCGCACGGAGGGCGTGAAAAAACTGCACAGCGGAAAAACTTGCTAAATAGAGATCCTATGAAAGACACGTCTTATGTATGTAGAGTATTTAGACGGTACGGCTAGAGTTAATTAAAATGAATAACAAAATTGTAATTTTAATTTGACAGTAAATTAAATTTTTCTTAAGATTTAATTTTCCTCCAGCTCTACTTAGAGATATAATAAGCATTCGTATTTAGAAAATACCTCGACAGTGAGATGATTCGATCCATTGTAAACATATGTTTGGGATGTTTTTATGATGATAATTGTGGTATGTAAATTGTAGTTATCTTATCAGATTTAAAGATAGAAATGAGCGTCACAGAGAGTGAGAGACAGAAATGAAAAGAGTAAATTCCGTAGAATAATTAATCTACAGACTTAATAACACAAAGTGTTCATGAAATTCTAAAAGCATCGCCTAAATACACAAACAGGCGAATGCGAAACGAATAAAGAACTCTACTTAACACGAAAAACTACACGCCAGCACTTCACATAGTCGTTCCAGTATCACATATCCGGTCTCTACATCTCTACATCTGTACTCTACAATTTATGCGCGCCCAACATTTGTCAGGTAAACAGCGCGTGTAGTAAGAAGGGGTTCAATTTACACTGTCACTCAAGACGTATCATTTGGAGCTCTCTACCTCTATACTAATGGTTCTCGATAGAACAACGAATATATTGTCAGTTTCAATATTTAAACTTGTTAAAATTGTAACCGTAGAATAAAAATATGAAATTACTGTACCTGGTATTGGAATATCGTTAGAGAAGGTGTCACAGTAAATTACATATCGTATCAAATAATCATGTAAATGACATCTAACGTAATTATGAAACATATTGGGTGCTCACGTTTTTAAATTAACCGGAAGCAATGAACATTTAGAACTAATTTACATAAGACAGCTATTACGAACGTGAAAGAGAAACGTTTTTGTGGAAGAACCGTTGTCAAATATTATAATGTCGATTTTTCAGGTGGAAATCTTAGAAATTTTCGTACATGTCTACCATCCCTCATTATCCTTATTTGTAGTTTAATTTAAAAAAGTATTAAGCGCTTAGGTAACATTTAAGTAGTTGTAAAGAGATCATAAATAGCATTTAACTTTGGCGTTTATCACATTTTTAAGGTATAATCGTATTGTCCTATCAACGATGTCAACTGGAATGTTTTATGAAAGTATAATAATACAGTTTTCATAACTCCGTCGCGACCTTCTATAGAACGGGCCGCGCTCACGAAGGTTCACAGGGAACCTTGAATTTATCGGTCTAGTCGGGCTCTCTTGAACGTACGCTTAGTATAAAATGTTTCGTTTTCATTCACATTTAAAATGGAATTATGTGCGTTATTTGAGATTAAATATCACGTGCTGTGACAGCAAAGGAAGACAATATGACGAAACTTGCACAGCAGAATTTATATATAGTATTCTCCAAAGCTTGAGATATATGCCAATCTGCATTTTTTTATCATGGGAAGAGATCCCTATCCAACTTTTGAACCATAAAAGGGATGATAACGATGATAATGTGGTATAGTTATCACTGTACATCAAATCGTTTGATATGTGTATTCACACGTTCTGTCAATGCACAGTACAAAACTCGAATGATTTATTTAAATGCAATGTGAGCGGCTGAGTTCAGTGACAAAGTGACAAATGGTAGTCACCCAAGTTTCAAATGTCTGCCCCAAAGTGACATTTCAAGTATATCGTATATAGTATACTTAGCTTATAAAACATTACTCTGCTTAAAGTGTGTACATATGTAGCGAGATAAAATGGCAGTAGAACATGAACTTTGTTTACAAAAACGTTCTGTTTTTATACAAATTGTGGTGTATGTTATAAACAAGCAATTTGATAGAGTGGAAGACCGTGGCCTCACCCGATCTCATTCTGAGGGAGAGATATATCTAACAGTAGAACAATAAAAATGTTGATGATGGTTTTGACTCGATTTTATTATTGCTAGTTTGTTGGTTGTCACCATTAACAATATAACTCATTTTCAATAAAATTTCCATCTCGGTAGAGACAGATGTAGTAGTGTTACTGGCACGGGGTAGCCGCATAATTATTCCATATACATACATATATGTAAGAGACAAATGGAAAAGAAAAAAAGGGCGAAAAGTTGTATTTATGTAAACAGACTATAACGAATACTGTACTATAAGATAAAATCTTCTAAAGCTACAGCAAATATACCGTCTTTAATTTTCTATCAGCGTCCAGCCAATATGAAATATCGTTGGATATTAGCAACATAAATTGTCTGCGAAAAGACATTGACGTACTATAGAAATATTAAACATTTTCATTTGATACCATCGCCGGTACACATGTACCGAAAAACATTTTATATTATCTGTTTTTATTTATATTATGAAATTGATATTTAACTCACGAAAATTAATATTTCGTAAAATTCATTTTTAATTAATGAAATTAATAATATATGCGCTGCGGTTTCAAGTTCACAAATTGTAATTTTATTTACATACATGAACATGTAACACATTAATTTGAATTTTAATCTAATTACAGTATTGTTAATAGGTGTAATATATGTATACATACATATTATCATACTATTCGTATATATTATCATTGTAGTTGTGGCTATGACCGCAAATTGTATCAACACAACATTGCGAATTGTTGAGATATTCATGTACAAGAAGATCTGCCCAAATGTAAAATAGAAGCTGGATGTACAAAGTAGAAGACAAGACGTGGCGACAAACATTACTAACTGGGATTAGCTGATGGTTAACATTTTGGTTTTAAAATGTCATGATTCTCTTTTCAAATACTCGTAATATCCAAACATCTGTATTAGTAGCTTGTTATACAAATCACTTGATATTTTGTGGAGATAGAAAAACTTTTAATAAAATCATCCCTGGCGAATCCATTACGTCGCACGAAGGGGAAAGTCTAAAATACGAAAGAAAAAAAAACTACGCAATATGAAAGCGAAACTTCTGAGCATCTCTCTTCGGATAGAAATATTAATCAATATAATAACTTCACAAAATTTCAGTAGGTATAGAGAAATTGTGTATACCGCGGCCGTTGCCCGTCTGCTCAGTATAATAGAGATGGTCCTCGGCTTTGTATGGAACCCTTGTTTAACATTCCAGTCTCAGGAGCGTCTAGACGCGACCGCGGATCGCTAAATGATCGATGTGTGGGATAATCTAATCTAGTCGGTGTAGAACCTGCTGTACTTTAATAAAGCTGTCAATTTTCACGGACTCTTTATACTTACTTTCCCTTTCTCTACATTTTTTATTTTAAGTCACAGGCATAGAAAAGCAAGTCAATATGGTTACTGTAGTCAGCGACTAGTTCTATTCTATTAGGGCAGAGTTTATATTTAAAATTATTGACGTCCTGCAATTATCTCCCAATATTCAGTTATGCCAGACTGGCGAACTGTGGACAGAAACCTTGTGATTTTAGGATAATTAATCCTTGATTGACCCTTGAAGGGTAAATTTGACCGTATTATTATATTTGTTTACCAAAATCGTCACGTAAACATGAGTAAAACCTGAACTCTAACGTTTAGTTTAAATACATAATTATCTGATAATAGATACATAAATATCAGATCTCTTTCTTTACATTTCATACGCACATTGTAAAATATAACCTTTTTAATTTCGATGTATATACTCCTCTGCCTATCCGTGCGGCGAAGTTAGTTATGTTATAACCTGAGCATACATTCACGATAGGTACTTTGAATACAAAAAAGCACGAAACTAGTTATCTGCACACAACTGTTATTTTCTCAGCGGAAACTCGAATTGAAAAATGACGGTGATTTTTGAAAATGTGCCGAAGTTTTAATTGTTTGGTAATAAATGTTCTCTAACCGTTTGTTTTACTCACAACGCGTTCGTTTGTTTCAACTGTTTAGGAATAATTTAAAAGAGCATATTTTTCCTCACTAAGTTTTCTTGCTGTTATGACAAATTACGTTTATCACACCGACTGTAAGATCAGAGGTTGATCAATTTAGAGTCAGTCAGGTCAAAAAAGAAGAAGCTTCTACCAAAAGACATAAAATTGTACATAATCGGATACTGCTAAGTGGACTATTCTTAAAGCGCAAGTGTCAATGTAACTGTAGTGCGTTACATTGACACATGCTTTGTAAAACATTGTCCAAACCCAAAATCCAATTAGCTCGACCTACCAGCTTACGGACCTTCTACAGGTGGTTCCGGAACTTTAAAAAATTCTTTTATCATACGTATAAATACTCGATATTTATTCAACGTCAAGTGATCATATGACTGCTATTCGAATGCGGAGCGACTTTGTGAATACATGAGGAAGGTTAGCTTGGTGTTATCTGAGTTATTATTATATCATCACGCCAAGTCTCTTATAGGGTAGGCAAAGAGTGTCAAATGCAAAATTTAAACAGATTAAGGTAGATATAAATTATGAACGCAAACAAAACAAGGTGTAAAGGTTTCACTGAAATCAGATCCCCGCTATGGACTTATTTCGTGAAACCTTATTTTCATTTTGCAGTCTAACTCTCCGTCTAGACCAAGCGCTAATATACCTTTGTCTATATACGTGATTTGGGGTTAAGAAATTCCCATTTCTTCAAAGGAGTATGTACATAAAATTCATATATATAAGAAATTGAGGAAATTAACGTTATTTACGTTTAGTTTGAATACACTGGTTTCTCTTATTGAATGAAATACTCTTTCATAAAAGCATTAACACCAAGCAAAATTAATCAACACTCTAATTTTGTTTTTAAGTTCTATTGTGAAGTAATAATATTACCTAAGCTTCACAAAAACACATCCAAAAATTTGCAATGGGCAATATTGAAGCAAAATATTCTATGTATGTCGCGTAAAGGCATATAGTGTTTCCGTCAAATTCGATACTCATTAAAACAGTTTTGTCTTGTTATTCAGTTCGATAAAATGTCGCATCACAAAGCTTCGAAACCATCACATTAATGAGAAGTCTCGTTCACAGAGGCTCTGGTTAGAGATTTGTGAAGAAAACTATTATACATATTCTTATATCAACTTTTATACATATTCTTATATCGGAAGCCTTTTAATCACCTCCAAATTTATCACTACAATCAAAGATTATTTATTTGCAAAATAAAAAGATATACAGACATTAACAAATGTTAGAAACATACAGATCAGCGCGATACATACAAATATGATAGCGACTAAGTGAGGTATAGAAAAAACATCGAAACTTTTGTCATTTTCACCGCGACCCGAAAAAACGAGGCGAACGAATGTTGGTCCCGTAAAATATTCATGGGACAATATAAGCGGTGTTCTATGGAGTCTGTTTAATGGTGCTTCAACGACATTAAACTGTGTTTTACTATGCAGCGGCCTCACCAGTTTACCGATCGGCGGATCCGCGCGAAATTGCTTTTTCATTGCCACCACCCAATTTCCGGTAATGTTATGAATAACTAATGAATATATCGGTTTTTATAGTAGGGACATTAGTAGGGTCAATTTGACGGTTGTTAGAGTTAGGTACACGTTTTTATGATGAATCAAATTTTTATCTCTTTGTAAAATTTATATGACTTTATATGCATAACCCGTATAGATATAATTAAAGCCATTTCAGTTGATTCTAAAATACTGTGCATGCTAAAGCTATTATGAAAAGGAAATAAGCATATTTTTCATGTTAAGAAATGATTCGTAATATTTATATAAGCTCATCATAACTCGAGGGTACAATTCATATAATATTGCGTTATTCTTTCACTGAAATGATATCAATAAGTCAAAGACAAATAAAACGCGATTGCTTCTGTGAGTAAAAATATTTGCATTTATTATCAACCCTTTTTTATCGGTTCACTATTGGAGACCACGACAGCTCTCAGAATGAGAGATCTTAAACCATAATCTATTACGCTGGCCAAGTATAATAGCCAAGTCAACGCATTCCCGAATACAAAGTTTAAAAATATGATATCTCTTTTCTATCATCAACATGAGCCAACTAAAAGACTGCGATAATTGGCTGTCGTGCACATGAACAAAATTTATCGCACCATTTTATCGCTGATAATACAACCTGCGGTTTATTCTAGCAACGTTTACCAAAGCTGTCCACTGGCGAGATGTACCGACAATGTCCCGCGCGGTCGTTGCGGGCAAATTGTTTTACCTCGGTCACTTACCGGTCGGATAACATAATTGTGCAAACACTGTGAAAATAACCATGCTTTGTGTGTGAAGTGCAATCCGCCTGGTTCTTTCTTTGTAACGGTAATCTGGTTGTCTTTGTCTCTTATACGGGTATACGATTTTAGCGTGGTAGACAGGCCACTTGTTGGTAAGTGGTCGCCGTCGTCTGTGAACATTTGCAATACCCGAGGAATGGCCAACGATTTGCTGGCTTTGAAGAGCTCTTTGCGCTTTTCTTGAAGACTCCCATGTCGTGGTGCTCTGGAGAAAGCGCATGATAGATATAACATGTGTAACGATCATGTATTTGGAACACTTTTCGATAGACTTTACTATATTATTTACATTTGTTTTGATTTTGTTAGCCGATATTTCTCAACTGCAATAGCGTATCTTGAATATCAATTTTATAGTAAAAACTGCTTACCTAATGTAACATAAAAAAGTCACGACATTAATTATATTGTAATAGAAGCTTTTCCCAAATAGCCGCGTCTTGCTAAAATGCCGCGACGTACATACATATATCCGTGTGTTAAGCCAGTACATAAATAAGTTGTGTATATAAATGCTCTGGTCACGTCTAATACTTTAAAAAATATTATACATTTTGTATGAAAGAGTGATAAAGAAATCACTTTATTGTGTTGATATTCATTATATTTATCACATCCGCTAAAAGAGTATTATGAACTGGTGAAAAGAAGCTAAATTTGAGCGCGCGAACCGTTTCAAATAAACCTTCCCCTGAAAGAGCCATAAAAAACTCATAAAATTTCCATTACTGGCCATCGACGCAAGAAACGCGAGTTCGCTCCTTGTCAAAGGTTAAAAATGTATACATAAATTGTAAAGAAAGAAAAAACACGAAAAATGAGGATGGAAGATAAACAAAAGCGAATATAGGCGGGTGTGGTTGATGTCGAACATTATTTAAAATAACCCCCTTCGCATGTAGAGGAAATGTTTGATATTATGTTTTTTCGGTAGAATGTGCCGTATGTTCCAAACGTATGAACTTTGTCATTGCTATTAGAATTAAAATATAAATTAAATATACTACATATATGAGTATGCTGATGGATACAGGGGCCGAGAGAAACCAAGACTCACTGTGGCCAAATAGGTGAGATACTGCCTGAATAGGTCAAGTCTCAGAAACTAGAATGCTAGTATGAAGAGTGATGAATGTACATGTTTAAGCGCGTCAGGTTTCCATGGATAACGATATTTGAC
>DWEE01002914.1:0-11023 GCA_018245755.1 Parelbella macleannani
GATGCGATAAAAGGGCAACTAAATGCCTACTACACACCGCATTTAGGCACGAGATACGTAATTGTCCTTTAGTATGCACCTCTACGATTAACCGCATCAGGCCAGCCTCACCGGAATTGGCAATCAGTTAATGATTGTGCCCTCGTGTTGTTTGTGTTGTGCCACTCATTATGTATCACGTGTATGGATTGGATGAACACAGCAACGTGATTAATGACCGTGGTCAGAATTGTACATAATGTCAAAGTGAGGTTATAAAAGAAATGTAAGTATATTGACTAGAAATTGCAAGCTTGTAAGTGATCTGTCTATGCAATGTAAAAACTAATATTTTAATAGATTTCATAATTATGGAAATAATGTTAAACGTAACATCACGCCTGTAATTCTCGAAAGGGTACGAGTGTAGTATACTCTCACATTTCACCAGTTGCCTACGTGTACGGCACATGGAAAAGGTGGTGAGCCTATCGCCATACATCGGCCACAAATTCAGACTCCGAGCCTCTAATAGAAATTCTAAATTAGAAAAATCTAATAACATCCGACCCGGGATTTGAACCCAATACCTCCCGATCGGCATTCGCGCTTGCAACCACTCGACCAAAGAGGCAGTCAAACATTGTAAATTATAGTTAAACATTGTAAGTTATGACGTCACCATCATCGTCATCAACAACTCGTTTCGTTCTGTGATTCGGATCTTCTCACAGCATCAACAGTATAAGACCATAATCTGTCGGACCAAGAGTGCGGGTTGGTATGCAGATTCCTACATGATAATTTCCTTCATACACCGGACTAAGCGGCTTGAGCTACTAGACTATCAGTGTCCATGTTTTTCAACTGATATAATTAAACACGACATATAAAACGAACTAATTAAAAAAATAATTATGAACATTTTATAATTGATTCGCTTGAATTTTCGTCGTATTTGACGACTCACAAATAGAAAAAACGATATCTATATGAAAAAGATAGTTGCAGTGTTACTGATGAAAATTATAAACTTAGACTTATTAACAGAAATTTTAAATGAAACAACAGATGGAAGAAACAAGGCTTCAAACGTAAGTACGTGTGTCAAGGTATGGGAAAGGAGTGGAACAGGCTCTGAAGCAATGGAGTGTGGAGACTGCCCATGAGATCAGATTACACGGCAGCCCCTTGTCGGGGAAAAAATAGTTGAGAGCAAATCGAAAGTTAAAGGAGGCAGCTTCGACATGATGTAAGTCATACAACATACGTTGGTGTATAAAGAAGTTGACTAAAATTATTTCATTTTAATCAAAGTTTAATTATATTTCTAAATGTTGATATGTATGTGTAATATACTCGTAGGTATGTCTATCTGTATTCCAAATCAGTCGTCATTAATTCACTAGCTTCATAATCTTTAAATTAAATGCAAATGAGTCTAAAATTTATAAAAACAATGATTATATCACCACATCACATCTATTAAAGGGTAGGCAAAAAGCACCGAGTGCCAAATATCTCTACCCTGACAGACCTGACGTGACTCTTATACATTCATTGCTCTCTTTACACTCATACGCCGGCTTCTTAATAAAGAAATATTTTATAAGATATCCTTATTCGTTTAACTGCTCCCTGTTATTGTGAAATCAGCGGTTTCATCTTAGTAACATTATCCGGGACGCGGACCTACAGTGGCGATAGCCGAGCTCACTGGTCACTCACTGACTTTGGAATTTTGGACGTCATACTCGGGTGACTGCTTAGATGAATGAACAGATAGAGATCTGTGATTTGTAGAGGTAGCTGGATATTTAGGTTGTTGGCTTGTAGTTCTCAAATATCTCTTTCACTCCCCTTGTAGTCGTACACGTCAGAAAAATATCAACAGTACATGTGTATTTATAGAGAGACTGTTATTTTGTATTGTTGTAGGTTAATAATTGTATCTTTTTTGTGATTGGTGTATCACAAGCATTATGTATTTTAGAGTTCACTTTAAGTTTATAAAATTATATTATGCAGATATAACGTCGTGTACAAACTGCAAGGTATATGCACAAAACATCATACAAACACTTAGGGCATAATTATTTTGTGTTTAACCAGTTTGTCTGAAAATTAGGTAAATATGGAAGATTAAGAAGAAGAATGTCTAAAAAATCTATGTCAAAAAATCTACATTTTTGACGAATTAGACATGTGCTTTAATTTTTTAATAGCTGTGCAAAGTTTATATTCTATTTATTATTACATATTAGACCTTATGTATTCGGCTCAATATATTTGTAATTACAATCAATATTAATTTTACGATACATACTAATAATATGATAAGCATCGAATTAATTACAAATTCACCCTTAGATAATTACACAATGATCAAGTGATAGGTACGTACTTCTGAGTCGCCAATAATTTCGGCGTGGATTTAATTAATACATTGTTGTATAATACAGATAGTATTAATTAAGCTTGTGCTTTATAGACGCTAACTCGATGCGTTTTAGGTGTTTGTTGTTGGTCGTTTGTATGTTACTGTTGTGTTATATCTATTCTGCAGGTGGTGCACCCTGCTGTATAAAAAACGAAACTCGAGAATAACGTAGGCACTCACTGCTAAATGCAATGGGCAAAAACGGGCATCAACGCGCGCAATTCTACAAGCTATGCTCTGTGATTCCCAACTCGTATGCCCAGCTTTGGGATTCTGCATAAAATACCCTTTATTAGAGAGCTCTATCTTCAGCAGTATACTGAAGCAGATTGGTGTTGGTTCCTAAGAGCTACCGATGTAAATACGAATATTCGGAAATGCAAAGTTAAAGGTCTTATTCGAAGCTGTACGATATTTAATAATAGATACCATATTATGCTTTACTTGTCCCCATATAAAAAAATGCTCGTTTCAATTTTAATGCATGGACCTACCCATCTATAAGCCAATCCTATATGATGTTTCTCAATTTTAACCCTTTTATTTTTTCATATATAGTTTGCTTCGG
Organism: Parelbella macleannani; assembly: GCA_018245755.1. Lineage (NCBI taxonomy): Eukaryota > Metazoa > Arthropoda > Insecta > Lepidoptera > Hesperiidae > Parelbella > Parelbella macleannani. The sequence continues at coordinate 2,988 of DWEE01002914.1, forward strand.
CACCGCTTACGAGAGCTACTTGAAAACGTTCAAAAGTACAAATCGATTTATCACATAGTTAGTTAATAAGATTCAGCACATCGTATCAGTGGTTGATTGAGCACTTGTTTTTAAACATCTATAATACGGTAATCATAATTAGATGTTGCTAAGTACATAAATTGGATTATATTGAGGAAACACGATAAATGACGGGGTTTCTACTTAGAATACTATATCATAGTATTTTAGATGCTTGTTAATTCTATTAAATGGTAGTTTCAAGCTTTTGCTGAGTTGTAGCTACTTCACAAACGTTACATAATCCCGAACGCAATCATAACTAAGCGACGACTCTGACTGATCGCGTTCCGTGCTGCACAACTTGAGATATTCTTAGACACAGCTCTATTGATGAACTCTACACTACATTACAACGGCATTGTCTAATACATTTGTAATTTTACACATACACTCAGTTTATACATACACACATATCCCTGATGGACAACGACTTAGTCAATCGGTAGCCAATTAATATTCCGCTTGTAAGTCTGTTGCATCAAAGAGAATGTCTAATATCTTACCAATAGGATGCTTCATTAAATAATTAACAGATATGAAATTCTTGTAATAAATGATGACGCTAGTTTTTGGAAATTGATAGCATCTCCTTTTCAGCGTCCTTCTGTGGAAGCAGCTTAACTCCAAATTATGATACCATTAAATAGCATGGTTTTCACTGTAGTTTTGTGTCTAACATATAGAGTACACAGATATATACTAAGAAATGAAGCAATGAAGCTCAATCCTGAGAAGTAGTTGCCACCTGAGCATGGCGTGATGACTTATGGGAGTATTTCAATTAGGTACACCTCTTTTTATTACTTATCACATTTAACTTAATAAAATAAGTGAAATCGAGTAACTGGAATAACAATTATATATAAGTATGTAGGTATACCTATGTAAATAAAATAACAATTTTATCTTTGCATTCCAGTACGACCGCTATGTAAGACGAATGGTGTCTAAACTGACATAATATCACAGAAATGAGGGTGTTAAAACTTTCCTCCAATTGAGATTAATATATGCAATAGCGGTCGTTACAGAGAAGCAGAAAATGTGACTGCACGTGAAGAGTAAGTAGCAGTCTAATCGAGAATACATTAATACTTCTTTGTTTCCAACAATGCCTTTCTTTTCTCCTACAGTTCAGTACAAAATGATTAAAGCGTTTGTTTTAGACAAGCAAAAAATTGTTGTACAAGACAAAATTGGTACACTAAAGTACAACAAGAAACTACGTTGCCGGGGATCCGGTAACAAAACAAAAACACGACTAAGTAGGCACTTCATTACAAAAGGCTTAATTTCAAACCTCGGGCGTGAAAGAGGATTTACATTTTTAACCTCGAGAGAAAATGGGGGACGCTCTTTAAAAAAAAACCACGGATCAGGATTAAAATCCAGCCTTATTGAAAATTTAATGTTGGAAAAAATCTTGCGTTGACTTTTACCGAACGGGACTACCAATATTTGACAAGATTTTGTATTTTTTTGTGTTCCGAAATTTACAGTGAAAAGGATTTTTTGTATTAGGGAATAGAAATTGAATTCTTAATAATGGGTGCAGACTCTTTTAAATTTAGAAAATTAAATAGATTTGCTAACTAAGTACCAAAATTTGAGACCGCATTAAAATTACAGAATGTTTCATACTGGTTTTGAATTCATTGAAACAATACGAACAGTGAAGATTATGTTATTAAACATAAAATTTCCTATTCGACGTGATTAATTACGTATGTATCAAAAAGGACATCTGTACAACATAACTATCCATGATACCGACAAACTAGTATAATCAATAACAGAGCGAGTGTTACAAATAACACGATATGCACTTACGCATGCAAAACGGTGCGGTGCAGTTTTTAAATGAAACCATAAACTGCAGTGCATTGTCCACAGTGATTCAGTAAATGTATTAAATTACAGTTAATAAAAAGACTGGTACAATGGATGGAAAATGGATAAAAAAGGGTACAAGCTACTCTGGCGGGCTGAAGGATGCACGGTCGCGTGAACCGGTCACTGATTTTATGCGACGTTAAATAACGGATGAAGATTTACAAGCCTTCGCTTTGTACCAAGACAATGGAAGGCCGATGGATGGTCGAGGAATTAAACAATGTTGCCACAGTATATTTTTCTTTTATTTCATGCGAACTATCACTGAAATTGCAAAAATTTAGACATCTCCTCAAATTTGGGTATGGTATCGAATTTCTTGCATAATGTAATCGTTGTGAAATAGTATCGGTTTATGTTTCATTGCAAATTTTATTAAGATTAGTCACCGCCACATCTGATGAATACACATAGAGACACATTTTAATCACAGAGTTAAAAAAAGTTGATTAAAGATATCAAAAATTGTAATTAAACAGCTACCTTGTACTGCCCTGTTTGTACATCCTAATACCTTAACACTTCTGTATCACACGTGTACAATACTTATGCCCGTCTTGTAGCACGGTACCAACATCGATGACATGACCATTCTGATACTCTGGATCGTATTTATTATGTAATAAACTTTGTTATGATACTTTCATAATTTCATTATAGACTTAAAAACAAAATTTCAACATTTGCGCTTTACTCCTAAAGAATCCGGAGAAGTTAAATTAAGTAGAATTATATCGGAAAACGGATACTCACTCGTGAAGTTTCCCGTTGAAGAGAACAATAAATCGTTCGCTGAAACAAATAACTTGACTTTGGAAATTAGTTTTCGCTTAATTGTTAAGCAACATGCTGTTGAGACTTTTTTAATGTTTGCAGAAAATATAAACTTAAAAACGTTTTTCCTCAAACTGCTAGACTTAGCAGAGAGCTATAGGAACTACATAAGTTATAACTATCTCACTGCTGAAATAATTAATATTTCATTGATTCTATATCCTTTTAGAAACAAAATATGTCAAAAACTTTATCTCAACTACTGATATGGTAATTCAAATTCTATTCAGCTATGATTATCTGATGGTGCGTTTGCCCACATATTTGTTAAACTATGCAGTAAGCAGACCTTCATAGGAAAGACTAATGAGGTTGGTAGTGAGTTCACAGGTCACAGTTCATAGATAGAATCTTCTAAATTCTGTTTGTATGGAATATTAGTAATTTATGTAACAAGAAGGATTGATAGCATAGAAACTTATGATAAGACGTAATCGTACTGTTAATTAAGTAAATTGTTCGTTAACTAAAAGTTTTTGATGAAATTCATACTTTTATATTTTTAATGTTAGGTTTTTATATAATAGGTTTTTGTATAATTTGTATATGTATAATATATATCCTGTGGTATCTTTAGTCCATAAAATATGTAGATGATACTTTCTTTTATTAACATAACATAACATTTACACGTTGTTTTATATTTTTACTTAACACGTGCATTTGGTAGACATCAAACCTGAAATTAGTCGATTATATTTTTTGTCATCTATTAAATTACAAACAAATAACACTATCTTCTTGTCTAAAACGGCTTTCTTTTCGAATTTTTAATGAACTACACATTAAATAATAATCTCTAAAGTTAAAATAGAACTCGTGAGTTATGACTACTCTGCATATGTCTCTGTTGTAAATAAATTATCTGTTTCTTCAAAGAACAGACTTGTCACAGAAAAATGTCAACATGAAAAGAAACAACACTGAAAATGACGAATAAGCTAAGTCTTCCCAATTTTCTTGTATTAATTTCATTATTTCACCGGATTAGAGGTGACTCTGACAATAATGAGGTACGAGAGAAAATTGCATCAAGACCTCAGCTTATAAGGAATTTTCGTAAAACTCCGCCCGAAACCGTAATTACAGCCGCTTTTACTACAGATGATGAAAAATTGGAGGATAATGATGTCAGAGAACTTATTGTGCAAAATTCAAAATTTAATGGAAAGTTTGATAAGGGCGGTGTTAAGAATGGAACGACAAATTGGCGGGAGAAGGAAGTTCGAAATAACAGGATTTTAGATAACAACATTCATTGTCTTTCATGTTTCGGAAACGAAAATTCTAAGAGAGGCGTAAATTGTTATGAAGCAAAATCTTATGTGGATAGTAGGTAATATAAACAATTATACAAATTCATAATCACGTTTTATTGGTGGAGATCCCACTGAAACAGATATAGTAATATGAGTATTTTTTTCTAACAACGCAATATAATATCTATACACATTGACCATATTTTTTTTTGAATAAATGAAACAGTTTTTTACTTATTTTAAATTTTTTAAAAACATATATTTTCTTATTTTCCATCAAAATAAATTCACAGTTATGTATTGAAATGTAAATTTATCTATATAAATGTAATTTCGTATATTCTATGTAATATATAATATATATTCAAATTGAGTACACAGATTGAAATATAATTATTATAAAAATTTACAGCGATATACTCGTATTTCATTGCAGGACTCACCTGAAAACATGTGCAAGTGACGAAACATGCTTTACTGAAATACATCCAAAATATATAAGACGTGGGTGTAAACTGCAGAGTTCATTAAACAGAACCCATGTATGCAAATGTCCCCTTTGTAACGATAAACCTTATAACGACTCAACATATTACAACTATAGAAATATTGACGATTGGATATATGACAACAAACGCTTACAAACTGTGGTTGGCATAGATCTATTATGCAAAGTGTGTGAGACAAAGGGGACAAACCAAACAAATGATAAAACGTGCAAAATTGGTAAAAAGTGCGTTGCATACTAAAAAATCTACGCTCCCATTGTTTTGTATTTGTGTTGCTGAAAAATATAAATATTGTGTTATTTCAGTACCAATTCCACTGTTTGTGAGCGGAACAAACTTTGCTACGTGCATTTTGATGGACCAAACGATTACGTATCGCGAGGTTGTATAAGCAGGCCAATTTATAATTCGATGTATTACTTTTGTTCCGGATCATTCTGCAATAACGAATCGTTTCAGCATGCAATGTTAAATTCAAGAGACTTTAAGAGTGTGTCCAACTGTGTTCATCCGAACAGCTCAACATTGAATATTTACTTAAACCTTCTTTTCATATTCTTCTTTGAATAGATGCTTTACATGTGCTGTCACTATTCATAGCGAATAATTGTAAAAATATGTGTCAAATATGACAAACATTTATGACAAGCCAATATTTCACCGCCCAAGGCTATATTAATAGAAAAGAAATGCAGTCACTTAATATAATTTTATTATTAATTATTGTTAAACATATAAAGTGTAATCAAAAAGAAGTACATACTCGTAACTCCACAATGCCTGCTTCATTGTTCAGATTACAAATGGAAGAAAATTTTGAAGATAAATCATATTATATCTCAACTAAAAATGAACCAAACGATAACTTGGTCTCATTTATAGTAGAAAACATAAAGGAATTGTTAGATAGTAGTGATAATTTTACTACTACTACTACTGAAAATTTACGTACAGCTGATGATTTCGATAAGTTACCGGATATTTTCAGACCATCAACAGAACCTTATAATAACAAAACATTTGAAGGAAATGATGACATAAGTACAAAATACGCATTGCGATTTTTGAGAAATATAAGTATTGATCATAGTTTTACGTTACCATCAAATGTTACTAAATCTGTCAGAAGTGATAAGCATTTATTAAGTGCGCTAAAAAATATTGGGTCAGCCAAGATAGAAAAGCCCATAGGAATATTTCCCAAGGGTATATCTTTATTGCATGAGGACCATAGTTATGAAAGAACTTGTATAGCTTGTGATAATATTATAAATGAAGAATGCAGTGATCCTAAATTCAAATTGTAAGTTACTGACGGCCGTACGTCATATACACATTTATTATTGCTTTATTTATGATTATTTTACTACTGTTTCTTTATTTATTATTATTTTATTATTGCTTAAGTTGACAAATCATTTTAGTTTTACAAGGGCTACCAAGTTTTCAACTTTAAGGTTTGTTTGTAATTAGTGATCTTCAAATGTCAAAGACCTCATAATATATTATAATGGCTCGATTTTTTCTATAATATGATGAGTATTATTAACTTATAATACCGTGTCGTCTCTTGCAACAGTGTATCGTCAATAGTTTGCAAGCGCCACGATGATCTATGTTACTCACAACACACGCCTTTCGGAATTATCGAACGCGGCTGCTTCAACGTAAATCACAATCTTACAGTGTTCGTATGTGCTTGCAATCTCTGCAACTACATTTCTATCTCCGAAATGCCTTACATATTTTCGAACAAAAGAGATTGGATAGAGAATGTTATTGAACTTTCACGTGCAAAACGATTCCGTGAATCCATTTTTAAAGATATGTCATGCTTGAGATGTGAAGTTAATGTAACCACTAAAACAGGAGACATGACTGCCGACGCGAATTGTCTGGACGGTAATATGTACGTACGTTTTACTTTGTTCTACTGATGGAAGCACTGTTTTTCAAAGTAGTTTTCGATTGCGAATTTCAATTATTTCATATTAATATAAGTAGTAATATCCATGATTTAGAATTTAGTTTCCCATTACGGAGATTTTGGGTTATAATTTTTCTGTCACTACAAAATATGTGTCGTTGAAGATATAAATATCACGAATTGTAATTTTGAAGATAAACATGACAACGGCAAGAGCATACATTAAAGTTCTCTTAGGCTTGTGGAGTCTGCCAACTCCCACGTGGTCAGCCTGGCGATACGATTTCAGATTCTACTGCATTGACAACTACATATATATGTATGTCTTTCTTCAGCGTTAGTGATTATTTTTTTGTATGAACCAATTTATCCTAAAATATATTCATCTTCCCATATTTAAATATCATTTTAATGTGTGCAACTTATACGTTCACATATGTATATCTTTTTAGCTCTTTACTGCCTAGTCAAGTTTGCGCTCCAGATGAAATATGCGCAGTTAAAGCTATCAGAAGCGAAGGCTACATGTGGCGTGGTTGTGTGCGTGAGCCCCTCTATAACTACTGGTGGACGCTTTGTGACAGTGATTTGTGCAACTACGATAGCATTGAGTCTGTTTATCACAATATAAATAACTTAAATTAATCCAGCTCTTGTACTGGTGCACTCCCTATTCGAATTTGTAAATGACCCCAAAATATGGAATGAGAACAGTTACAAATTTTTCAACTTATTTGTGTTGTGGTTAGAAACTAAAACAAAAGTTAATGCAGCTACAGTAATAGACGAAGTTTTGCTTGATTTATGTATGCTAATGATATATGCAACAGAACGAGAACATGCAAATAAATATGAATCGTCTTATGAAGTCCAATTGCATTTCACGGTTGAACATAAATCCTTTGAAGAATGACGTCTAGCGGAAACTTCTAATGGATTTGGTGAAATAGAAGCTGTGCTGTTCATGTGGAATGTAGGAGACGAGGAATCTGAGGAACCACATTGATGGTCATAGTTTTTTTAACATGCATAAATGAACACGTATATATATAAATGTACATGTGAGTGGAACAGTCATGGTAAATATATATTAAAGGTTGTAAAATGTTTATAGGACAATTTATTAAATTATTTCAAATTTTGATAATGCTATACAATCACACTACGACATCATAAAATATTCTTAAATGAAAAGCAGTTGGAGTTATTAAACTAACTTCATACTGTAATGTTCTTTTATAAAGATGAATACTCTAATATATAGGATGAAGTACGTTATTCTTTTAAAAAACCTATAAACGTAACATCATGCCTGTAATCCCAGAAGGGGTAGGCCGAGGAGTGTAGTACACTCCCACATTTCACCAGTTACGTTTAAGTCCCATGGAATTAGTGGCGTATTGCGATACACCGCGCATATATCCAGAGTCCGGGTTACTATTAGAAATTCTAAATTAGGAAAAACCAATAGAAACAGACCCGGAATTTGAACCCAGGATATCCCGATCGGAAGCCGCGCTACAAATGCAACTAGCGACCTCAACACCGACA
>DWEE01002915.1:0-11023 GCA_018245755.1 Parelbella macleannani
TTTAAAAACTCAAAGGATTTACAGACAAGGGAATCCTTGTCTTTACATACGTTTTATTATAAATTATTAACCTCTCGAAAGTAACTCGTAGTAACCATCGAAAGTATGTTTCTGTCAATAAACAAGTTACAATATAGGTAAGTTATGCGATGATAATATTTATGTAAAATTTATTGCACGTAATATATTATCTAGTTCTATACATTATTAATAAAACGATGTTCAATTGTTTATACAAAAATATTACAGATTTTAAGCACAATGACCACTTTTTATTTTATCCATAAATATATTAAACAAAAAAGGCTCAAAAACTCCTAAGGGATTCCCAAAAGCGACTTTTGGAATAACCCAATTGTGTCGAATGTGAAGTGTTATTTAGTATAATATATTAGGAATTGGTCAAGTATTTTTGAAAAACGGCAAGCCAATCTATTGCACAAATCTTGAAACAGATTTTTTTAATGTCTGTGCCAATTAAACCCTTATTTAAAGATAACTCATAGCATCGCGCACATATTTTTCGTTAGAACATAAGCACATATCTATGTATGAAATAACAAGAGCATTCACTTGAAAATAAATACATAATCACAATCCAGATTTCCACTCAATTTGCAATAAAATCCAAAAGGATTTGCACGACTACCTTCATAACCATTAAACGTAACAGGTCTTAAACGCTGCCGGCGTGAGATTTGTTTCGTAAAAATATTGGTTTTGAAAATATTTTTCCAACGAATGGACTATCACTGGAGTTTATTCTACAAGGTGTTCATTCGACAGCGATTTATTATACAGCTTTCAGTTTCAGCGCAGTCATTATTTATGTTAAGTTTTTTTTTTCTAATCGCTTGGGCGAGAAAAATTGCAAAAATATTATCTAACTGGCTGATCCCGATTTCACTTTGATTACTTAGTGCTCTTCTGTCGTCGATATTTGTATTTATATTATCCATATGTATATGTATGACGTAGATATATATTATATAACATTACATAGCATAGCATTATATAGCATAACTGATACATTATCATATGTACGTATATAATCATGTACCTATATAAAACTCACAAACTCACTCACATAAATACTCACGAGACATTTAATGGCGTCACAGTTTCTACTAAAAAGCATTATCCAAAAATACACAAAAACCATTATCACATCTCCGCCTGCTTGCATGTTCTGCCACAGAAATGCAACTCAGCAAACTGTTTAAAAATGTAACAATATATGTTTCTCATTAATTATTTAACAATATAAGTTTCGTATTTATAACTGAAATGGCCGTAACCAATTTTGCGGTGTGTATAGCCTGTCTAAACATAGATAGCAGTTGATTATGTTAAGCGGTACAGATACTACTAAATATTCATATGGAATTGTTGATATCTATGTATTGACTGCCTCGTCATGTCAATGATAATTGAGGAATTCCCGCCAAGTTTATCGATTAAAAACGAAATCTTGACTAATATCAATTATCAAAATATGTATATCCCATATTCACGATATCATTAATGACTACATATTAACTCTTGTATTGAATAATTACAGGTTATACGAATAACGATAGACGGAAGCCAGTATCCGCTGCAGCCGCGGACTATAGTAAAAGACATTTCTAGCGCCTTTTGAGTAATTGTTATTAAATTCGTAAGTAATTAAGCGCTTAATTTAATATTTATAGAACTTTTCATTAATGTATCTGAAGCAAAATACTTTTAATTAAAAGTATGATATTTTTAAACGAATGCAGATTTTAAACATGGAAAGATGAATAGGATAAATGTTTGCACATCACAACTGCGACATTAAGGTGTAAAATAATTGAATACGTCAAGAAATTTAGTTACCCTTACATCAGGCGACTAATTTTGACCCGACACAGAATGTACCCACGTACGAGTAACGTGAGTATAGTATCGTTTATATTCACCCGAGGGAAAAACATTTTAGTACCTAGTGTAACTTACTTCTAAAGGCTTCTTACTTCTAATTATAATTCATTTCATTCCAATTATGTATGTACAATTCATGTACATGTATGTACATGTATAATTCATTTCAATTCAATTATGTATGTACATACATACTCGTATATGCTAAGGTTAGTATAAGATCGTTGCCTATTGGAGTAGGTACTAACATATTTTGTACCAATAAACACTAGTACAACTTTACGATTCAAGAACGAAAGGACAAAAAAAACTTGAAGACATTAGCCACAGAACGCACGTTAAAAATGCACGCCAAATTAACAACAATAAAAATGAAAAATAGACCTATAAATCTGCTGATATATTTTTTTATTTTAGTAACAGTTTAATTACCAGAAAATAACTTCTAAATAACCGCTAACTTATATTCAACCGGACGATGTTCACAGATTAAATTCCAAGACTAAATTCCAATAGTCGCTGTGGCTTACATTTAATGATTGCAACATCTTTTTGTTGAGCGCATTTCCATTCTGTAAGGATCGCGAGTGCTTTCGAAGGGGTCGCAAATTCCCCCCTCAGCTGTAACCACCAAGCAATGTTAAAGTTACGGGACATTTCGAAGAAAATATATTTTGATTTATGTATTGTAACAAATTCAATAATGTTCACTAACGTTTGAGCGTCGTTCGTTTGACTATTCCATGTTGATGTGGGTAACTTTCTTTACAATTGGGAGAGGTCTGGAGAATATTGTACGAAACTTCTTCAACACACAGTGGAGTTATGTATTATGATCAACTTATAATGACTCTGACTTACTTATAACTTATAATGACTTTGGAGTAAAATTTGCTACCTAATTCTTCACCCAATGCTCTCCAACCACATCTAAGAGCATACAAACGTATATAATATTCTTTTATTGAATCACTAAAAGTTTTAGTTAAATTTAAATTTTAGTTTATTTTGTTTAATTGATTTTTAAAGTTGATAATCTTTTATATACATACATAGTACGTACACATTATATAGGACACAAAAAGATTTAGTCTCCATTGTGAGTCCGCTGAAAATGGACCTCTGTTAAAATCTGAACTTTCAAGTGTGATCGATAATATCCTCTAACGTCTATCTCTCATCTGCAGCTTTTAATAATATCTCGCCAATTTTAATCCATTGGATTTCATGATTCTTTCTTCTGTAGAACAATATAACAGTATTTAAAAGAAAATAAACTCAAACGATTCAAATCTTAGTTGATGGGGAAGTCAGAAGTCTTGACCGGCGTGCATATGTATAAAGTGATAAATGTAGTAAAAACACGTCTGCAAGTGTAGAGATATGTGGCATGCGGGGCTCTCTACCTATTCCGTAAGTGACCAGACGTTGCGGTACAAAAAAAAAAACTTAAAATCATCAAATAAATAATTATTTCTTTTAATAACACCCTTTTTAATGTTAGTATTGTATTCGCAATGATCTTAAACAATACTTGTCGTTCTGTGAGGACTGAAATCTAATCCAATCTCTATAGATCCTCTATAATCAATTACATGTACTGGTATATAACTAATATCTAGTACATAGCACGTCAACTCAATCACAGCTGGTGAATAGCAGGTACAGCATCAGCTATGGTATTTCTGCAATCTGATCGTAGATAGAGTTCGACCACAAACAAATGTGGCCACTTTGCTACTCCCCCTCCTCTTCCCACCTCCTAGTTACCAGGAAAGCTTGCAAGGCGTTCCTCAAAGACTGAGCGAAGTCAAACAAAATATACTTTCAAAGAAAATTCAACACTATTTTCGTTTATTTCCAAGAATAAAAAAATAATTTTGTACATCCGAAGGAGATCGGATGTGATTGCTAGTAGGTATTCTATTGTTAATATTATTACACACAACTTTTTGGTGGGAAACTATAATAATTGGCTCACAATCTGCCATCCTTTATTCTTGGTGACATTAACATAACTGAAGTAAGAATAAAATTCGCCTTCCATCTGAGTGAGACGACGATTTAAGGAAGGAAGAAAACAAAAGCCGGATGCGGCAGGCGGGGAAAAAAGGGAATGGCGTTAATACAGGGAGGTCTATGTTTTATGTTGATCATTGAAAGGTGAAAATTTTAGGTGCTTTTCATTTGCTTTAAAACAAAAAAGTTGGAACATAAAATAGCTATATTAACACAGTTTTACCATATCACCGATTTTACCTAGCTTAAAATGAAACATATTTTTAGCAAAATCGTCACGTTACGTAACATCACGCCTGTAATGTCCGAAAGGGTAGGCCGAGGAGTATAATATACTCCCACGTTTCACCAGTTACTTTTACGTCTCATGGAATAGGTGGTGACATTACATTTAATTAACATTTAGGTATTATTTGCAGTAGCACCTAAGACTTTTCAGGGGTATCTTTTGGGCTCGCATGAGAATCTAAATCAACAAACAGTCAACCTCAAACCGCCTCAATTTTAATTAACTTTTAAATTATATACATACGTTCAAAGGCTAATCAAACTCATTGACGAGACGTTGAATACACGTTTGCGATTTACAAATTTAAACATGAAGAGCGAATATTATGATGAAGGTATTTATTTGCAGTTGAATTACAACAAAAAGAAGTTCTATGTGAATGTGTATGTTTTTTTATGTTCAAATGTAATTTAAGTCGTTAATCAAGACTTGAATTATCACAGCGTGTTATCTGTCGAGTTGGAAATCCTCTAATGTTCATTACACGGCTACTTTCGACGCGATAAAACCGTTCCCTGCCTTGCTGTAATATGTCTCGTGTTGCCAGCTACAAAATTTTGTAACAGGTATTAATGCCGCATTAAAATCACCACGTTTAAAAAACGCATTGTCTTATTGGTTAAATTGGCCAAAATGGGTTTAAAGTATTGAATGTATTGAATTGTAATGGGGAAACAAATCTCATAATAATTTCAATATTTCATTACTCCAATGTTTTTTATTATTCGCTAATAAACCCTCCAGCATATAAGACCTACAAACTAACACTAACATGAACATAAAGTTTTTAAAACACTTTTTAATGTAAGCATAAAACAGAGAAATAAGCGATAAAATATTATTATATTAAGAAAATATTGGATATTTCGCGCCAATAATGTAAAATACATAGTACCTATACGGAAATTATTGCCATAACTGTATTCAGAAATATCTACGCATTTCATTTTATTGGCGCACAAAGTTAAATACAGAAGTGTATTCGAGCAGCTTCATTATGTGTATTGCACGGCAGAGATGCGAGCCCGAGTGAAGCAACGCAGAATGAGATCTCAAAGTAACAGAGGTGTTCTGAACGTTCGTAAATAACTACGTTAACGGCGTCTACTGGTCCCGTAGCGCTGATAACCGGCCATATATATTTCAACATCGGGGCGAGACAAAACGAAAATATAAGTTTAGTTTTTGAAGCCGTATTTATTTCGAGTTAAAACTTTTATTGTTTGATATTTCATAAGATGTTTATTTATGTAACCCATATTCTAGATATTTTTTGGCGACAGCTATCTCTAGTGCTATAGACAAAAAATATTTATTGCAGGTTGGCGTCATTGTTTTTTATTCATTCTCTTAGAATTGTACCCCTCCATATTTATTTATTTCTATTCTTGACTTCTAATGAAAGGTATTTTGTTAGTAATAGTTTGTTAGCGATAAGATCGCCTTTTGTATTTTTCTCAAAATCTCTTCAAACTTATTTTATCATCGTTGTATCGTTATATCTCTGGTGTGTAAAACAGGCTATTATTTTGTATTGTTCCCATCGTCGAAGCAGGAATGTCCTACTTAAAAAGTAAATTAATATTTCAGATCAAATCCACTACCTGTACTCAACGGGGAAGTTAAGTATTCACTGTTCGTCTATTCTCAGTAGTCAAGACCTACCTTCTGTATTGAGAATCTCATTTTAGAGTGGGTAGGTGTAACGCTAAGTACAGCCATATTAATTATGAAGTATCTATCGTGTTCTAAGCATTTGAACGTTTTCATTGAATTCGATACGTGAGTTGTAAACTACTCTATCATTATATATGTACGTAGACACGTTTAAAACTCGAAGTGAGGATTAAATGTGAAACGTCTGCGAAGCGTTCCCGTGAATCACGCTTCGAAACTCTATTAACGAACAAGATTTATAGGTCGGTTGTAATTATTCAATGTAAGCCGTATAAAGATTGTTTTCCGATATTCAACTGGAGACCGTATATTTTCGAATATTCGTTCCCGTATATTCGAAAATATATTGCCTTCAACAAGGTGAGATCTGTGATAAGATCTGTTACATTGAAGAACGTAAAAAGTGAGAAGGTACGATGATATCATTAAGGCGAACCTGAACACAAGGGCTCATGTGTTATGCATACATTTCCATACGTAAAGAGAGATGTCGTATATAGGAACGGAAAGGAAATTAAGTACGGTCATTTTGTATATTTCGGAGTAAAATAACTTGGTTGTAATAACCAGTTACAATTAAATGTTTAATAAAACGATAATCAAAGTATTCTTAAGAAAGTCTATCTAATATTAAATGTCACTAGGTATATTGATGAAGGAAAAAAATAGAAAATATCGTGAAGAAACTGTCACGCTTCAGAGCTTACTGTTTGAGCGCCATCTATCCGCGACTAGTGTCACTAATATAATGGTTACTCAAGTCGTAAGCTGAGAACAAATGACTGAAAACAGCAGCAGAAAATTGATTAATGACAAGTGGATCAATAAAAGGTGATTCACAGTTCGGTTCCTCGCCTTAGTTCGCGTCATCTAGAATAATTCGAAAACAAATTTTTCGTCACACCTAATCACATTCATTATGTTTTCGTTTCCTTTTTACCTATACAATATTGCATTGTATTATGTAGCAAGTCTTCGTTAATTAAAACATTTGTTTTGTTGCTGGGTACACAATTTCTGTTTAGAATATTCGCTACTCAGTTTCCAAACAAATCCCAATTTTGATTTTCGGCTAAGGTAATTAATAAATTTCAGTTAAGGTGATAATTAAGATTACATTGCGATTAAGATTTACGATATGCGGCCACACATATCGTGGTGATTACCGGGAACGCTGGCTGAATGGTTATTCCCTCGTCCCTCATTCCTACCGCTCGCGCCCCGGAAGTCTCCTTTTAGTCGCCTCTTACGACATTCAGGGGGTATCGAACTTCGTATTCTGAAACTATTCCCAATCTATGGGATCTACAAATATCCTTGGGTAGGATATTTCAGGACTTGTTACTAGAAGTGTAGTTAGAATTAGTGTCTATCTCAGTGGAAGTTGGTCACAAACGCTTAGCTACTCCTGAAGACATGTGAATACGTTATTATGCACGGTTGTTTACTAATTCCATAAAATGAAAAATATCTATATGCACTACCTTGGTGGGTGATACGCAATATTACAGATACGATGGGAAAATAGTTCCCGCGAAATGGAACTATGAAAACTTAATATCTCGCGCGCGACGCTCTCACCGCGTGAACGCGTTTGATGTGATGGATACCTGCGCTATTAAGTTTAATAATTCACATCGGAATATGCACGTCACCGGCGGGCACGTACAAACATGTGTACGTGACAAAATTAAACATACATGCATCAGTTTGGTTTGAACCTTCGATCAAATCAATAAATTCTGGAAATATGATACAAAATTATGAAGTAATTTTAAATATCTCGGGATAACTCCCCAGACGGTCATTTCATTCTAAACTACGCAGAGTGTGATCTATGGTAAACAAGACACTGATAAATATACTTGTGTATGTACATAAATTCATATTATTATGCAGATTTTCAATTTTGAAAGACAATGGATTAGTGCTGTCACACAGATACTAGTTTCGTGTTGGAATCGAACTTCAACTTCCAGCTGAAAAGTCACTCTACCTAAAAACGGGACTAAAAGGCTAGACACATTGCTACACGAATTGTAAACAGCCCATTGATCTAAATTCTAGCGATAATTCTGTAAACGTCAGCGACTTTGTGTGCGATACGACATAATTGATGAAAGTAAATTAATACACCTGACACAACAGCGGGGTGAATGTTTGACAATTTGGAAGAAATAAACTTGTCAACGGCAGAACAATGAACGGTCGGGGTGTACGGCCGTGTCACACTGCGGTCGGGTGGCGTTTCCGGGTTACTAACTATTTAGATGTGCTTTTGTTATACGGAATTGAGTAAGTACATAATTGTTTTGTTATTTTTGTTTTCTTCGTTATCTGCTTGTTATGCTAGATCATGTTACTAAATTAATTATGTATTACAACAAAATTCGACACGCAACTTAGGAATAATTTATTTTAAATAACGACGTTGTAGGTGCTATATATTAGTTATTATATAATGAATCCAAATTAATTCTCACCGTAACAGTTTGCGTATAAAGGGCTTCTAGTATGTTTTCCGGCTGAGCGAAAAACTAATGGATTTATCTGTTCTTAGCCTGAATGTAAGTGTAGGTACTTCTCTTTATCTGTGTACCTATACAAAATCAAATTGGGGGTTCATATGAATTTATCGCGGTCTTTCTTAGATGCGTTTCCGCTGATCTAACTATTCTAAGTTACTTAGAGGTGTTTTAAAAATAGTTTTGCTTTTTATAACAGTCCAGGATAACGTCTTCATGAGACCTGCGCACCTTCGATTTCTACATAATATTGTCTAAGACTTTAAATTTGTTAAAGCGTCTGAATGCTGACCAATCCGAATTCTGGGCAACATTGGAAACTAGTAGTCTTAGGCCTAGAAAAAAAACACTGAAATCAGATAGAGAAAAATCAGAAAAGCTGCTGATAATGATCTATATAAAAAATTATATTGAAACGTCATGTGAACCAGGCACAATGTTAAACAAAGGGTATGACAAATTTGTTGCTATTCAGATCCCGCAGGCGTTTGACGACACCGATTAATTCCTGCCGACTACGTCTGAGCAATCGGGCTTTCCGAGCAAACGTATCCTTTTCAAATTCATTGAACCGAATTATTGGTACTAATTTCATTAACGCGATTTATGTTGTAAATTAATAAATTGATATTACTAGTTGTAATGTACACTAATTAGTAGCGATCCCCGCAGATGTTTTTCTGCTCAAACGTTGTTGTACCTTCTGGAAGCTTATTTCTTGTGCTTTACTTAGCTTACTTTTGACTTAGCAAACGTTTTTTCGATATTACTTCAAGGTAACGACAATTTTCCGTGCATATAAACGCTTTCGTCAGCCTTTGTCATTCGGAGCAAGCAAATGACAAAAAATGCTAGTCATTCGACAATATTTAATAATACATGTCGCTTTACAGGCCCAAGGGTTCTGTGTGTATGGCCGTTATGGAATTATATGGCATAATCACCTAGATTATTGTAAAAACACTTAACAGCTACTAATAGTCTAAAATATACGTCATGTTGAAATAGTGCAAGTTAACGATTACAAAATAGTTTTTTTCATTAAACCAATGCTTCTTCTCTTTTCCGTGTATATGGCATTTATTTAACTCAATTTACAAACAAGCTGCCCCAACGCAAACTCGTCGGAGACGCTTGTAATTAAGTTGCAACGAACGTTATATTAGTAATTACAGTTTAGATTTCAGTTTGTATCTCACGAAATTATCACAATATCACCTTTTATTTGTACGCAGAATAAAATGAAACTCGAAGTTTGGATTTTCGGTTCGTAATATCTACTATTAAATCGTGTTAATTGTTTTTTGAAAAATGAACATAATTACGTATAAAATGTTGGTTGAAACTCAAATATGCAACCGTTTTACTGTGTCATCTCAATAAAACAATATTTCATAAATATAATTATAAATTATCCATCTTTTACCTTAATTTATAAATTCAAAATTACTTTATTTTCTTAAAATTCCTGAAGATGATCCTTAGATTTTATTCACGTCTCTATGGGCTGTATTGATCGAATGACCTTAGCTAACCTGGATGTTGACTATAGTCTTATTACACCGCAGTAGGTACATGTTGAGAAACAACTGTCCAAAGTAGCCTGACCTGATTCGGTACAGTCAGCCATATGTTTACCGTTCCTTATATAGGTACATATATATAACAGTACGTATGTATATAATATAATATGTAAGGTTACTAACTACCGAATACTAAGTCAATATATATATTTTACAAAGAAACATTTCTAGATTTTTTGACATAATGATACATGGCGGGATTGCGAAAACACCTCTTTATAAAAAGCCTATCAAATTATGTGTGTATCAGACTTTATAGAGTGAGATAGGACCTGAAAAATATTGCCGGGCTCGCAGACTCTACATCTCGTTATATATTGACAGAGATGTCAGAAAAGGGTAGTTGTTATGGATACTTGATATTTCGTGGATTTGAACATTCTTAAAAATTATATTTAACCCTTCTTTATAATTAGGATCTCAGTATGAAACTATGATTATAGACAATTCGATGTATCAGAATAGACATTTGAAAGCGATAAAGTTTTTTAGCCAAATTTACTTTGTAAGGAAGGCCATATGAGAAAGATATTGAACGTTAAAAAACTAGTAAATACTAGTACATTAGTAAATCACCATATTGCGTATAATTGCAAAACAACATATGCGTATTATAACTTTGCAATTAAAATATTTTTATTTCGGTAGTCGATAGTACAGAAGCCAAGCACTGGTGTTTAAAAACAGAACACAGTTTAGCGTGACTGACATCTTGCTTGCATTACATCATCATGATTATCATCATGAGCAAAATAAAAACAATATAAATATAACATGTACCTAAAAATATTTTTCTACATCCCTGTCGCTTCATTTTTTCTCGCGTTTCCTCTCACGGCCCCCATATATTCACTCGGCTCATAAGCGCCACTATCTGGCAGCTTTACGATCTTCCTTACGTTGAAGATCTTCATAAGCTAATATATTTTTTTAACATAATAACCAGCAGTTCATAAAATTAGAGATGTTACTATGTAATTGTAAGGTTTGCAAGAGACGATCTTTTCAGGGTGTTCGTACTACCA
>DWEE01002916.1:0-11022 GCA_018245755.1 Parelbella macleannani
CTGGAAAGTAGGCTACTTTGAGCTGACGAGTCCATTTTTTCCACTTTCAAAGCGAGTGTCCCTTTACATCCGGTGCGCACTTTGTTTTCCGATGCACACAGAAAAAAAGAGAGCATTAGTCATTGGGGCATTTGAAATTTTTTTCCCAACTATAGATCATTCCAGAACCAAATTCTTGCATAGCAATATACTGACAGACTAATAAATATGTTCCTTTACCTAATAAATCAATTTTATACTTTAAATTTTGGTTGTATAAATATATATAAAAAGAAGCTAAAACTTTATAATCATAATATTGAATTAAGTAGTTAATGAAACTTTTAAACAACTACCAGCTAATAACCGCCGATAGACTATGCAATATTATTATACTTATAATTTTTATTCCCTGTCCCCTTAAAAATGACGCGTTAACGATATTTTGTTTAGAAAATATACAAATCATTTGATATTAAATGTAAACAAAAACATAATAGATTGTACGTATTCACTTCACTCTTACAAAGCAAGGTACATATATTATGTAGGTACCTGTGTCGTGTAGAACGATATCACAACATATGTATGATACATGTATTATTAGTGAGATACATATTATGTAGTTAATAAAAGTTGGATAACGGTGGTAGATACTTGACTCATTACCGACTCGCTCCAGTGGATAAGAGCTAGAAAGTGCTAGAGTCCAGCTATATTCTAGATTTAAGCGTGTAACCCTTACGTATACATAAAAGATTACTTCGACTACATACGCAAAGTGGCTGGCAGCGATTGGAAATGGAGAGCTCAAGATCGAGCTAGGCGGCGTGCTCCTGGAAAGGCCTATGTCTAGCAGTGGCAGGGAATAGGCAGATGATGATGAGAATGTAAGGATAATCGTTAACCCTTATCGGAAGGTATAAATTTGATACAAAAACTTTAAAAAAACCGGATCAACACCCATTGGAATGGAATGTATGGATGGAGCTCGGCCAATCCACAGTAGTGCAGCTTGGTGGAGTATTTCAGTTTTCGGAAAATACCTGTATCCGATATTAAGGAATATGATAATGTAACCTCAATAAATCCAAATACTTAAATGTGGTATAGTTGAAAACATCAAAATATCGCAGCACACACAATATAGATGTGTTCAACGAGGCGGATGTATGATTATCCTTTGCTGTAGTAGGGACCTACATGGAAGGTAAACGTCGCCGCTCCGGCGCCAACACAGCCGAAAGGTTGCTGATGTGACACAAATTGGCAATAAGACGAGGCCAATTGGCGCGATTGGCCCAATATGTCGCGCGAGTGTGCCGCTCCGATATATTTTATCATATTTGAGAGTTCACGAGCATCCTTTGTGCGCCAATTTGCGCACTCTATATCTGCTGTTATCTGGCTTTTCGCTGACGTGCCTGCCTATCGAGCGTTTATTTGTTATCCCTGTCATATTCTTATCCATTTTTCTGTCGCTCGTATTACCTGTGTGTATTAAAAATGTTTTATTACTAATAATAACAAACAGCAGTAGTATTCGCATCTGTAGCATAGCCAACTCTATTATTACTCTGCTGATTAACTATTGAAAATTAGTGAAACTTTCGTTTTGTATTCACTAAGCAAGGTCATAAAGATTTGAGAACATATCGATGATGACCTTTGTATCGTAGACTACAGTGATAGACAATCACAGACAATAAATATTACATTATTAGCTATCCCATCTAGATTAATATTATAAAATAAGCGGGCCGTCGTTGAGTGAACGATCGGAATACTATAAGAATTTTAGTAAAATTCTTGCTCAGTTTGTATCGGAAACTACTCTAGCTTGTTTCACACTTGATAAGTTGAGTCGTTGCTTCGTCGTGGAGCGGTTTCCAATAAATGTACCCCATTGTCACTGCTTTCATAGCGCAATATATTTATGTAAATATAAGAATGTAGTACCTATTTGACAATCGACGCTTTAAGGATACAATAGAAATTTGTCTTTCGCGTGCCAAGTATTATAGAAGATTCTATGGGTAGCGATTTGCAACCATGGGTAAACATTTTAAATTATATGATCTATATATATTTACTTCCTCAATTGAAATTTGTTTGTTATAATTGAACCCGCAATTGCTTGTTTTAATTTATCAAATAACCTGTGCCATTCATATTCAAGGTGGCACTACTCATACCTATTTGACCTTGCAGGTACAGATCCTACCTCTTATCGATCACGTCCATTCTCGCCCATGTCCAAACCCCTGTGTTCCAGTGATATTAAATACACCAAGATATCTATACTTCGTTGCTAAACCCTTTTGTTTTAAGACCACAGCATCTTACTTTAACCTTTTAGTAAAACTATGGTTTTCATTTTCGTTGGCATTCTTCTTTAGTCGATTGTGCAGAATGGTCGTGTTATTCATTCTCTATATCCATCTCTTTCATATGAAACCAAGTGGTTGTAGCGTTGACAAAAGGGAATCGCAGTTGCCTCCTCGTCAGAAGCCAGTGATGCTGCAATTCCTAGCGAAACACCTACAGACATTACGTATTATATACCGACAATGGTTTAAAGAGGTATATCTCCACAACAAGTAGCTTTCCTTCCCGAGACTCATATTTACCCCCTTGACTCTCCCCTGCTTTACTAAAATTTTAGCGCTAAACAATTTTGGACCTTACGTAGACTATACACAGATGATTTCTATTTGTCGAATTTGTACGTGTCTTCGCATACATTACGAAAATATTTGTGTTGTTTGTCAATAGTCATATATATTTCAGGAACAAAGTGGAATCAAATGGTGTCTTATCTCGGATACAAATCTATATTATATAATATACCAAAAATATCTATAAAAGCACTCGATTAAAAAAAACTAGCCATTATTACTTGTAGTAAAGTATACGAGGGTATTAAAGGTACAAGGTATATAAAGAAATAAATATCTATATGTTTGTTACGAATACTAGATTTTTTAAACGAAACCATTAATCGAGCAACTACTGAATGAATTGGCGACCGAAAAAAAGATTTTGTAATACCATCTCGAGCGGTGCTTAACTACATTCGCTAAATTTGTCTATGTATACGAAATTGTCCAATGGTTTTGAAAGGGTAAACAGTTTAAAACGTCAGCTGAAAAAGACTTATAGTTAATTAATAATTTCATGTAAAAAAAATTGCGTGGCGTTATTAATAGATAATAAGTCCCTATGTAGTCCATTTTAATCGTAGAGAGAGAGGACTATGTTATGTGAACTGAAAGAGATTGCGAGAACTATTGATATCTACGTTTCTTACAGTTAAAACATGAACTATTTTAATCAATATTATTGTATCGGAATACCAGGTCTTTGTAGACAGAATTATAAATATACCTATCAATATAGATTCATTTCAACTTGATATATAATGTAACCGAATGATATCTTACTTACTTTTAGTTTATTCAGGATTGCTCAGGTTAGTTTCAAACGTATTAGAAACCGGGCGGAAATAAATGAGCCGTCTGCGGGGATGGCCGGCGAGTAGTGACCAAGAACCAATTTTCTGCACGCTTCGTTTTATGAAACAAGGTCAAATGTTCATTTTTAAACTGGTACTTTTACTTTTTTTTCTCAACAAAAGTTAAATAGCGGAAATATTTAAAGGCTGCTTGTATATAATGCACTGATAACTAATCGTCTTTCCGCTTTAGAAGGCGCTCCGTTCATACTTTTTAGTGACTGTGTTTTAATAGTCGTGATCACCATTTACGATATATTTACCTAATCAAATTTCTCGTAGTCCACTTAATCGTTCTCTTCGCATGATGGTTACCAAATGTACAAAATTCCCAAAAGACGATAGTAAAGACAAATTATATTGACTGAATTGTAAGCAGCATTTTAGATTCTAGGATTTTGAGCCACAATTCCTTTACATAATTAATTTCATTGTATCTATTTGGCACCTAAATATTAAACAAAGGAACCTCTAATTACCGTTTAATTCACTAAATTTAAAGTCAACCTTTATATTAAATTTTCTTAAACTCCTACCACTTTGTCTACGCGTGGCAATCACTTATAGCGATGTCATGGCAATACACTTTGAGGTCCCCGGGGAATGTGTCATTTATAGGGATGTCCCGGCAAAAGCGTTAGTCGCGAATGTCATACAAAGGTACTACCTCCCTCACATACTACCTCTAATATTCTTGCTCAGTACAAGAACATTAATAAAAAACCACTCATAGATCTAATCTAGCAAATCCAAGATAAGTTGAGATGTATTTAGCACCGGGCCCAGTCGACTCTTGGTTGATAGATGATTGCTAGAAAAATACGCCTACCTATAGAAGAATAAGATTCAAGCTTACCTTCACCAGTCACGATGACTGCTTAGAACCGAGAAGAAAACATTAACAGGTAGCTATTGAAGATGCCTACATCCAACAAATGGGCTATTGATGATATCGATGAGGCAGTTAAACGGTCAACGCCACTGCGATAACACAAGAACTGCATGTTTTCAAAGAAGCACTGAAACAGAACACATATTTATTCATAGAAGTCTGGGCCATACGTAATGTATCTATTATTTCACACATTTTGTTTTATAAGCGAGGTGTACTTACTACATACTATTGATACAGCAATAGTACATTACTACTCGTACATTTGACTCGATTATCTACGGGTGCTCATGGACGTCTATCCGAAAGAAAAAGAAACAATACGTTTGGTTCGGTTGATAAGCAGTTAAAAGCTTTTTTATACATAAACCTACTTGACTATAATTGTTATCTGTACAGCATATAGAAGTTTTTGGATAGTAAGTTACCAATAATACTGAACAAAATTATTAAACTCGTAGTTACCTATTAGGTTGAACGTTACCTTAAATTGTATTGTTAATAAATGTGCTAGATATTTAAAAACTATTTAACTTTCGAAAGGTATAGATTTAATAAAGCCACATTATTAATAAACCCCAATTTATTATTAATTCTTGTAGATAATTTGATAATTTACTGCTTAAATTAATGTAGGAATAAGAAATACATGTTCATTGTTAAATATTAATTCTTGTTTATAATATTTGCTTTCGGATTTATTGTTTAAATTACTGTGTGACATTTGATTAATCTTCAATCGATACATTGGTGCCTACAGTTTGTTTTATGTGTTTTTTAAAACTGAAACAATCGAGACACGCAAGAGATTTATCAAATGGGCAGTTCATCAAAACTAATAGATTGTAACTTACTGTATGTATAAATATTTATTATAAAGACTAAAACAGTACTTAGAACTTAAACTATCTGCGTAACTATTGGATAGTTTCCGAATACCATAGGTACGTTAAAAGAGCCATAAATTACTATGGTGTTGTATTTTTCGTAGTCATTGAGTAGGTTTTAGTTGATAATTCAGTTATTCTTCGTCTTTCCACGGCACTGGACCTAATCGGTTCATTATTCGCGTCAGTAGGTACCTATTTATGTATTTTGTTATTATTAATTCATTAAAAATGTTGTTTAACATCGAATATAACTAAATATTACTCAGCTCTGATTGATAAAAGTGTTATTTACGTACACTGTTAAAAATACATTTTAATTTTATCGAAAGCCCAACAAAATAATAAGGCGAATTTATTATGTAATTAAGTTATAGTATTAAGCTTGCAGATCAAAAAAGAGAATGGTTTATAAACCTTTTAAAAACTCCGTTTATGGTGCTTTCCCTTGTGTAGGTATGTACCTACCTACATTTGTGTGTGTCATGAGCGGAAATAATTATATTGACAATTAACAATTAACTGTCACAAATTCATGCACACGATATAACATTTGAGTAATATAAAACGGAATTTCAATTATCACTATTCTTAGAATAATATTTTATTTCAGCAGTGAGAGAAAAAACACTGACGCCAAAACACAAACCTGTCAAATAGAAAAAAAGAAAAGAAGAAATACATAAGATAACAAACCAGGATATAAACATAGAGCTTGGGCCGCTATTAAAAGAGCAGCGATATCGATGTCACGGCGCGCTGGCCGCGTGACCAATCGATTGGCGGGACAGTCCCGATTGGTCGCGGCGACACGTCGCGCGGACACGTGCCTACTGCTACTTACACGCTGCTCGGACACAATTTTTTAAAATTGTTTTTTCTTTTTTAACATATTTTCATAGTAACAAATATACCTACTACTTTTAATACTTATATCTATTTATAGGAAGTAATTGTTAATCAAAATTATGATTATTATTAATGGTCCGTACCGTAGGTATAGGGGTGACTTCATAGGTTTGTTTACATTTTTTAGAAATTTAATGGTGTAGTTGAACACGAAATAATATGACGTAAAACAGAAACATTTATTATGTGTAAAGAAACCGCTGATGGGAATCTGTCAACCGATGGCGAATGGGACTATAGAAATAGAACAGTTAAAGTCAATTAGTTTGCTTAATACAATGTGCTAATAAAAATAATTATTACAGTTAGCTTAAAATATAGGCACCTAAATTATAACATTCTTGCAGCAGATATTATGGGCGTAAATTCTGGTACTTATTTTTGTTTTTGCGAGTCTCTATAGAAGGCCCACATAGTAATTTTCTCTGAGTTTATTTGTTAAATTATATGAACTAATGCACCATTAACTAACATTACAAACCTTGTAGGTATATTTCTGGTTTTTTGCAGTTCCCTGTATTACCGACTTGTTAACAATACAGTATCTTGTACCAACAAGTAGGTAATCACTATTACACCATGACCTTATCATCAGCCGATGAAGCCGTTGCACCCTTTAGCGAATAAATCACCATTCTCCACGCCGCCGACGACAGCGCGCAAGTCTCGAATGAATAGTGTTCATTGCACGTACACTTACCCATACTATAGGAAAAGCTGACACTGTCACAGTAATGTACGTAGCCACTGGTCCGCTGTCGATCCACTAAGTGGATAACGTTGCAGGGAATTTACGGCGGTTCCCTTATGGACCCGCTCTAAATTTAATAATTCATTGTCGTATTCATTGGCACCAAATTCAATTACCCGGCGTCCCAGAGGGCTCGCCGCCCCACCCCGCGCGTCACCTCGCGTCCCCCCGCGGCGCCCTGCCTACCCCCACCCGAGTCTCCGGGGACGCCCGATCTATTCTATTAACCCACCGCTCAACTGTTTACTAATTCATTCGGCAATCACATTCGGTAATTATGTGACAAATCCCCCGGAGCTGCGACAAACTGTTTTGGAAGCGGGCCGAGGGCGAGTCGCTTGTTGATTCCGCGAATTAGGATAGTGGCGGATTATCTCGTTAAATCGTTTGCCCTATCAAACGTTAGGCTCAGTTTATTTCAGTTCGCTTATCACGTTTACCATTTGCTCTTCGTGGCTACATATACCGTGGTAGGTGAGCTAGTCTATACAACTAATATCAATTTGTTCACGTCTTTATTAAACCCACAAGTTTGTAGATCATCCCGAAACTACGTACACAATCAAATCAATGTGTATAAATTATACTGTATTTACATTATAAATATTTTGCCATCAGGAGTGTCGTCACTGGAGGCAGCCAAAGACTTCACCGTTGACGGACTGACAGGATACAACGGAAAAAAGAAGAAGAAGAAACGCAGACACAGGTAACTCTCAACTGCCTTACGTAATGTTAAGATATTTTTTCTTTTATAACCACCCATTACCTCAAACTTTTTACATTAATTAAAAACTATTTTATTGCTTCTCTGTTGAACGTGGTTACACATTCGAAGACCACATTTTACCACGCTGACCAAGTGTTATACCTACCTACCATATAATCTAGTAATATTACGCTACTCGATTGACTTTTTTACAAGTTATAGGTAATAGTTATGTGGTTATCGTTGCTTGTAGACTTGCCTCTGAAGATCTACAGTGATCAGTAGAATTCCTGGCGTGGATAAGACCATGTGAAATCATCTCCATTTCTTCCCGCTTACTGGCTGTAACATAAAAAATATGCTATCATTAGTCATACAATGTTACTTGCACTATCAGAGCGGAGTTTTTATCACAATGAAATTTTCATTCTATTCTATTTATTCTATAAAAACGGTAAAAGTATGGTTGGTACCTACGTCTTAAGTGAGGTACGAAGTCGACAAATTCCTGTAAGTACGGATGGAGTATAGATAGTGTACCAATATCCATAGAGTTTGGTTACACTCAACTCCACAAGTCCCATGTCTACCCATCTGTGTTCTGTTTCCGCAGCAGGACGATCTTCACGTCGTACCAGCTGGACGAGCTGGAGAAAGCTTTCAAGGACGCGCACTATCCAGACGTTTATGCGCGCGAGATGCTCTCCCTAAAGACCGATCTGCCCGAAGACAGGATACAGGTGAGCTTATCGCAGTACACATACCTACGTATATTCTAACAAACTTATGTCATACCGAATATAGTTAGTGTACTTTGTTGGAAGACGTTACCTTGTAACAAAGTTTGTACGCACCTAAATAAAATCAATTGGAAATATTCAAATTGACGTTATACTTAAAGAGCTTCTTAATTTAAAACTATATATTTCTAAGCTTTAATAACCTGACATCTGCGTATATTCAAATTATTAACGATTTTCTTCACTACGTAACCTAATTAACGAAAGTAATTTATACATAGTTACACTTTAGATACTAATTTAGTGACGTTAATGACGGTTTGGCACCGTCTATTATACTCTATTTAGAGTCTCTATCCCCTCTATCTGTCTGTAGATTTCTATTTACACATCAACAACGGAAATTTACTTAGAAAATTGAAAGCTCAATAAGACTTAACAGAAACCTTAGCGTTGTAAATATTACTTACGTTTAATTGTTAAGTTACCAGCGGAACATAATATTATTTTTCACCAGTAGGTACACCATAAAACAATTTACGATATTTTCGGCCTGTGCGCAGCTCAATCAACCTCGAATAAAGGCTTTTATTATCTCAGATTCGTTCTAAGTCTACACGGAACCGAACTCAATACCATCTTACAAATTGGATAATTGGTTTAAAAAAGCAAAAAGCCCGGTGTCGGCTGTCGCCACAACAAAAACGCCCAACGTCTATTAATACGTCAATTGCCATCGATTGTAACCCGACGCTCTATTTACGCTATTTTGCGCGCACCTTCCCGCGACCGACCCACGAGTTCTGCCGTAGGCCTGCGACAAGGGTGACCGTGTGACTATTTATTATGGATATATGTATATTACATTTACCTATATACTTGTAAACTATACTACACTCCTCTGCCTACCCCTTCTAGGATTACAGGCATGATGTCACGTTTATTTTATAATTATACTTGATTAAGGTTACACATATTATATTCACTAAAATAGTAAAATTTAATTAACTACTGACATTACCAATTTTTTTCAGTCTTAAAATAACATGTTAGGTAACATCAAATGGTTAGTGATGATTTTACCCACAACCAACGGTTGGAGATACATTAATTTTGTTCAAATTGTTACAACAGTGACACAAACTATATTTACTAAATATAAATTAATATCGACATAATATTCGTGAAAGCTTTCCAAAATTAGTATAAATTAAGCTCAGTAAGAGACCTTTGATATACGAGTAACCATGTAGGTACATATGTTCGTGATGTTCCAAATATGTATCATTAGAGCTAAAGTTTTTTTCCTTATTCAAATAAAAAGAAGCTGTATCTGCCCACAATATTTTACTAAATATAAAATTAATTTTAATTTTACCTAATTATATCAAAACGCATAAAGAAATTGGTTACGCCGATACGAACTTATTGTTAGTACGTTTTGTTAATCTTAAATCTAACGTCTATCTTAAGTCTCCAAAAACCAACCAGCGTGGTCACAATGGGTGGCGCGGCGCATAGTTGCAGCGAACCCGACACCAGCTCGCAACAGGATATTCAGCGAGCAAGGACTTGGAGCAATACGAAATACGAAATTCGCGGAAGGAAGTCCTTCGTCCTTTGTTCGGTTTTTATTGCTAGCAACAATACTTCACATTGATTTACACATCGCGTACAGCAGCTACGACCTCTCGAACGAGAGACGCAATACGCACACAGAGATGAATAGAGAAAGACTTGAGAATTAGAGGTGGAAGGTGGTCTTATGGGGTTTTAATATAGGTATTAGGGCACTGCTAACCGCAGTAGACTGAGAATACAACAATAAAAGTGTTGACCAAAATCTGCCTCCAATATCTATGACGCTGAAGAGATATCGCAAGTAACAAAAGAGATAAGATAACCCAACTCTAAGGTGGTCACAGTTTTAAATATGTTCTATCTGAGTTATTGATACAATGCAAGTTAATATCGGTACATTGTCCATGTAGTCGACAAGACAAATTACATATGAGTAACACTTAAGTAGGTACAGTACTTAAGAAGCACCGCAGGTATTCTAGGATAGGGATATTTTGTACTCCGTACTCTCTGCCTACTCCGTAAGGGACTTGGCGTGAAGATATCTATGCATTTATGTAGGTACTAATTACATTACTTATAAATTCTGATTCTACACAGATAATATCGAAACTTGTTTACTTTTAATATGTTCACCACCTATTCTACGGAACGTAAAACGTACCTGAAAGTGTGCTACAGTCCTATACCCTTTCAGGGATTACCGGAATGATGTTACGTCTTTTTTCATTCAAACACGCAAGCAGATCGGACTGATCTGCTATTTGCATTCCATCTGGTGTCTGTATTCTCAATTTGTAATTGTTTAAGTACACTAAGAAATTTTATTCATGTTAAATATTTCTCTTGATATTATTATCTCATATTTATGACATACCTATAATACATTTTTCCACCATTATCAACAATAAATTGGTAAAAAACGAGAGTAGGCATTAAGAGCGCTTATTGTTTATAAACAATAACAGATACATAAATAAATAATTGAACTGTAGATCGGAAGAGGCCATTACTAATATTTATCCTACTAAATTACTATTAAGTATTAATAAATAATAAT
>DWEE01002917.1:0-11020 GCA_018245755.1 Parelbella macleannani
GAAAAGACAAAAGTTAGATGGGTAAGACAGAAATGTTCTAATTTTAGAGAGGCCGTCTTAAAAATTATTTTGCTAATCGTATCATATTATACCTATCATAGACCGATTGCATACCTCAATGTTTTGTAGCGAGATGGTTATATTTATAATGAGCTGCCAGTATTTTATAATCATTTTAAGACAATAATCAATGAAGCTGTAGAAACATGAAACTGAACCGTCGATTTAGTGGTTCTAAAACGACTTTATTAATGCTTAGTGGCATTTTCTATTGTCACAACCAATCCTGGGTGATATTGAACATTCTCTATAGTTTTCTCATTTTGCGAGGAGTATCGTGTCTAGCACTGAAAAGAGCGCATGTCACAATAGGATTATAAAAATAACTTATTTCCATTAAAGGTTATCTGAAAGAGATCGCTCGTATAGCAATAAAACTACCTTTTGTTTTTACCGAATTTTGATATTTTTGTACTTTGCATTTCGTTTTGTATGTATGTATGTATGTATTTGATATTGTTTTTTAATGACAGTGGTAAAAAAATTTAGTTTACTTTTTAACGTACCTGTCCCGAAATTAATTATGTTAAATATGGTAATATTATCACTGACATACATATAAATGGTGCCCGATTATTATGTAGGTATAGTGCTGCAATTGAACGAATGATAAATCGAAATTCATTCGGGTTTTCATTCATTGAATTAATCGGTCCTCGTAAAAGCAATCAGTGATCGACAAAATGAAAATCCAGTGGCGTTTTGGAAATGGCGATATGAGT
Source organism: Parelbella macleannani (assembly GCA_018245755.1). Taxonomy (NCBI): domain Eukaryota; kingdom Metazoa; phylum Arthropoda; class Insecta; order Lepidoptera; family Hesperiidae; genus Parelbella; species Parelbella macleannani. The sequence goes on from DWEE01002917.1 coordinate 783, forward strand.
AGTATTGAAGCCGTTTTAATGTGTACATAATAATATTATATTACGCACGGACATTTTAGTTGAAGGCTTCTTTTATTAATTTGTCTTATTTTATTATTAAAATGTTAGCATGCGCATGAGCATGAAACTAATATCAAAAATTAATATTATTGAAAAGAAAAAATGAAGGGTTAAACATTGTATCTCTTTTTAAGAATATTGCGCACTCGTAAGAGAGTAAGATTTGGTACAATTGAAGTCATAAAAGTTCTCCTTTATATGCGCCTCGTTAACTGCTTTGTTGGTCGAGAGGTTGCAAACGCGACTGCTGATCGGGAGGTCCTGGTGACTCTTATTCTGGATCTGTGACCGGTGTATAGCAATAGGGTCACTACCTATTCCATGGGGCTTAAACGTAACTGGTGAATCGTGGGAGTATTACCCACTCCTCGGCCTACCCCTTCGGGGATTACAGATGTGATGTTACTTTTTTTTTATTTTAATGTAAGGTTATTTTTATAACATCGTCAAAGGTACTTTACTGGGTATGTTGAGTGCCAAATATCTCTATCCTTGCAGGCCTGATGTGCTGTTGCTTCTTTCATCATTCTTTTCGTCGCATATGCTGGTTTGATCTGACCTATCTGAACAAATAACCTACATACTAGCTAATGGGGATATGAAATTCTCCGAAACTGGCAGAAATATAACGTAACATTACGTCTGTAGGTAATCCTCGATTAGGTGGGTAGAGGAGTATAGTATAATCCCACGTTTCACCAGTTACCTACTCACGTCCCACGGAATGGTAGTGAGTCTAGGCATAAATATACAATATAGAGTACCACAGTTATTATTCGAAATTGATAGCTGAATTGTATTTCAATTAAAGTGAGCCACAATGGGGCTATTACCGAATGATTAAACATTGGTTAATCGCCGCGACGCGAACCAAACAGTTTTAATATGCCAAAAGAGCAACTCACTGACGTTAAATTAAATTGTACTTTAACGATTAATTTGCGAAAAGTGTGATCATCGATATATACCTACAGTGTTACAACATCAAGTATGTATTTCGGCAAGAGGTAGGTAGAGGAATGTATCATTCCCACGTTTTAGCAATTATGTTATACGTGCCGTGGAATAAAGGTGAGTCTGTTGATATACAGGATGTGACACAGGTATTTAACGGATAATCTTTTAAACAATTACAAGCTGATATTATTATTAAAGTTACTTTTAATGAAACTGACACTTTTTTGGTCGGTTTTATTGAATTTATCTTGTGTGTCTGTTATTAAGGCATCGAACAGGTGTGTTATTCTGGTCCGTTCTTCGTGTTTCAGCGGTTCTCGTGTGGTTTTCCATTAGCAGTGGTGTTGGCGTTGCTTAACTTAACAAACTTGTTTCTTGCATGCAACCATATCTAACTACATATAGGCGCTTCTGATTTGTGATCTTACTTAAATAATGAAATTGAAGTGTTTTTTTTTGTATAGAAATTAAATGTATTTTTTAAATACCTCAATATAGGGTGTATGAACTCTTTGTTTTGAAAAAGTAAAAAACTGTTGATATTTCCATTAAAAAAAACATTGGTATTTTTGTCATACATAGGATTATACATTATAGGACAGCAAACTTTGAAAAAGACCGATACCAAACATTAACGAAATCTTCATATTACAATGTTAGAAACAAACTCCATATACAGCAAGACATACCAACATATTATTATAGTCTTATATTACGATGATTTTGATGGACATACTCATCTACAAAAAGTCATTCATTTCTATTCTATTATGATATAATAGTATTATTTTAATAAAAAACATTAAAAAACGGTAGCTCGCCCGCACAGTTCTAAGGTTCTCTAATAATCTAGACGTAGGTTCTAGACCATGCTCTATGTCATTCTAGAAAGTTCTCAGTCATAACTAATGATAGAGTACAACATGAGTATAAGTATTTGAAAAATTACATAGACATTATGTTACTGATAGACACTAGACATATGTGAACAGGTATGTATGTAGATATTCGCCATACATATGGACATAAAAATGCGCGTATGTCCATATATATGTATATGTACGTAAATATGAAGCTATGAAATAGACGTAAGATTCATTCATTAGTTACCAGGACGAATTTGCAATGCAGATGTATCCGAGTTAAATTCCCAGCTGGGCTACCAGCTGAATGCTACACTATTGCGTCATTTTGTGCACTTCTTTTTCATAAATGCTGATAGAAGACACAGGTGTCATTTGCTTGCAGGTGCGATTATTCGCACGAACGAATTTCTCAGAGTAGTGTGAGTCGTTAATAATTATCATAATTGACCTTTTAATCGTTACATACACACGAATTTACAGTCAGAATCAGAAGGGTTAATACTTTAGCCTGCCAAGTGTGGTGGACAAGTGTGCTTGGCAGACTACACGCCTCAGAGAACAAAATGCAAAAATGTAAAGTATGTAAGTTTCCTCGGATCATTTTCACACATCATTACCGAGAGTACATTAAATTTATATACGCATATAATGTAAAGAAAGACATACTCGCCAGAAATACAGAGATTATTTATTACTAATAAATTGATCAAATAACAATTATTAAGTGTAATGAAAAGTAACTACCCATTTTCAAAAAGCAATTGTCCTGTTTTAAAAAAGCTATTGTCCTACTTTAGTTACGCCCAACGAAGGGAACGTGTAACAGCACGTAATAAATAAGTCACGTGAAAGTGGAAGTTCCTTCAGGCGGGAAGTAGACGGTAAATGTAAGGAACCCAGATTTAAGTTTGAGAGTCTGGCGACGTCTTTAGCTGTTCCGCTACAAAGCTTTGGAACTTTGTGAAGTTTATTGGCTTTGTTTAAAATGTTCACGTCCAAAACACTTTATTTGTTTCTTAGTGCAGAGAGTAGTAAATGACCAGGCAGTATTCGTAGTGGCCGCTGCAGCTCATATGCAAATGTATCTAAAGTCGGATAGAACTGTAAGATTAGGATGTTAGCGCCAGCTTCTCGAGATTTTATAAGTCGTTAATTATTATTATTATATCGTCACGTGAGGTCCTTTAAAGAGTGGGCAGAGTGTACTAAGTGTCAAAAATCTCTATCCATACAGACTGGCCGTGCCCTATTTTGTACATGTCTGCAAATATCGAAGTATTTAAAATACTGAACGATATACTGTTTGGTAGTTGTTATTGAAATGTAATATATGTACTTGCTTAGATCATTTGGTGAAAAACATCGTGTTATGTTATTTGTTACTGTAGAGATTTTAGTTAGAGATGACTTAGATATTTATAGCTTAACTTAGCTTATACAGACTTGCTCAGTTTACCTACATAACAGGCCCGTGAAACTTTGAACGGGATGGGAAATTACATCGTAATGCGTGACTTCGCATTGTTAAGGTATTTACTAGAATTGGTTGCTGTTATAACGAGTATTTAGATATTACCTATATTGTGTTTGCATAGAAATGTCCAATCATAGTTTCTGTTTGGGTCTCGGATAAAAACCTTGGTTTCAGGCGGAATTTACGCTCATGATTATCATCATGAATTATGATCACGAATTGTAATCATGATAATTTTGAATTCATCTTCTGCAACTTTTTCCGCGCACGCCATAGTAAGTTCAATTATTACTCATTTTACGTTAAGCTTTCTGCCGCCTGTTTTAGTTTTTGTTGTAGTAATACTACCTAAACGACACAAACGACAAAAATATACACAAAGAGAAAAGACGCAAAAGACAAAAGAAACACCACGGGACATGCAAGTGACAGACAGATGGTATTATCTCGCGTGTCAGTTACGTTTCATAGCAGAAACGGGAACGAATTCCGCCTCGATTGTAGCGATATAATTGAAAAATTACTAAAGCGTGATCCTTGGAACACGCGTTATGATAACGAGATAAGGAGAAAAGAAATAAGAGTAATCTTGACACTTAAATTTCTCTTCAGATTGGTGACCGTTTGTGGCAAATTTCTATAAGTGTAACTGTACTTTGGAAGACGCTTTAGTCGCGGTTATTATCGTTATGTTATATTATCACACACTTACGACGTGGGAAGGAAGCATCAAGTGCCAAATAGTTCTGTTTTACATAAATCATACATACATCATCAGCCTGTCTCAGTTCACTAATGAACACAGGCTTTTTTTGATACATAATTTGTGTATAATCGCTGAACATGACTAACTTTTTCGTTCTTGTAAGAAAAAAACTGTATACGCTTCAAATAGCAAATGTATGATATGTTAATTAAAGCCATTACCGTGAGTTCCGGTAATCATCGTAAAATAATTAACTGAACAAATGATGAGATATGATCTTAAATGACGTTAATATTGATGATGATGACGAAGATGATGATAAGGACGAGGATAAAGATTATGATGAAGCTGGTGATGATAAATACGACAATGACGATGCTAATAATCAAAATGCAGCGTTAAAGAACACATACTAATATTTAGCGACGGCAATTATATCAACGATTGTAGCAATAACTTTCCGGCTCAAATAATTTTAGCCTTCATCATCATTACTCCGGAACTATTATTATTGGTTTCCCATTTCATCGACCCGTGATTGCTTTTATTGGGTCCTATTAATTTGATGACCGGAAGCGCAGTATTACGGATTCCATGTGTGTGGACAGGGTATGAATGACAGCAAAGGTTTTCATAACAATAAATTTGGAGTTGATGTCGATGATGATGCTTTTTCTTAACCTTTACCCCTATGTTCCCAGAAGAGATAGGCCGAGAAATATAGTGTAATGTCACGATTTACATATTATGTTTTATGTCCCACCATGTAATCAGAGGTAACCATACACCGGGCATATATTCAACCTCCGGGCAATTTTTATAGTTGCTTCAGTCCATCATCGTTCTCATCAACATAATACTGTCTTAATCCATCACTAGATATAGCTTTCCCATATTAAGCGTCATCGCGTCCTGTCCTTGACTTGCCGCATCCAGTTTCTGCTGCAGCCTTTCTCAGATTATTTTATTTTCTCTACTGTTACATAATCTATTATTAATATAAAGTATACGGTATGGGACAGAAAACAGCGAGCTAAAAGGAATTTTTGGATTCTCAGTTAAAACCCATTTTGTAACCGAAGCTGTAGTTTGACCTATTTTGGTACTTAATCCAGAATTCAGGTGATTTTCCCGCTAAATTTAACCGCAGTCCTTTCAAAGCTGTGGTCATAATCTTATTATCAATTGTTTTTATAGTCCATGAAATAATTTACTTGAACAAGATGACTAAGTATATCAAAATTTTTTAAATACAATTTGCAAATTAAGTCCGCGATACTTATTAGCATTTTTTTTTTATGAAAGTTTCAATAACAAGTAACTAGTAGATACATCTACATATTATAAAATGTGGAATGAATGTCCTTGTGAGGTATTCGCAGAGCGGTATAACATGGGGCTATGAAAGAAATGCGCAATCATCAAAGTCTGGAAATGCGCAATCATCAATGTCCGGAACATAATGGCGACTCCTCGGATATTACAAATGGGTAAAAGCGATGGCGACCATTAAACGTCAGATAACCCTTTTGGTTGCTTGGCTATTGGTGACACATATCCATGTTCTATGGTTGAACATGTAATATAATTTGTGAATCGTGCAAATGAACAAAGTTCCGCTGCCCACCCCTTCGGGGAAATACAAGCTTCATGTTACGTACAATACAAAAGACCAAAATGAACGTCTATGCATACTGCATGTAAGTTCGTCGCATTGCCGTAATACATTAATATGTAGTTCTTTTTGAGATTTACCTCAAAGGCCGAAAACATTAAGAATATAACAAGCTTTGCAGCAAAGAAACCTCACTGCAGTAACTGTGAGGTCCTTATATCAATTCAATGCAGAGGCCGAAATCTTTAGCAGAAGACGAGCTTACAGAAAATTGGGTCGTGTGCCCAAAGTAATAAAGTCGTATTCGCTTTGAAGATTTTCGTATGGAATTGAAATGAGCTGAATTTAGAACATTGAAAGCTGTTCGCTACAACTGTGTATTATTCGATTGCTGTCCTAAGCATGGAGGGATGAAATTAGATTGGTTTTTTCTTTGCTGCTATTTGATTTTGTTATAGCGTTAGACGGTCTTGCTACTTTTGTTTTTTTAGTGAAGAGAGTAGCGAACAATTACAGAGCTACGTGCCGCATGTAGGCAACTACAACGGACCTCTAATAAGACTAGAGGAATAAGACTATAAGCTTCATAAGGTTAGGTAATATAAAACGTCACAGAACCAACTACACCCACCGAAACATAGAACTTCAATTTGTTAGAACATTGATATAGATACATGATGTCCCAAAACAGCACTGTAACGTTTCACAAGAGGCATTTGAATTTCATCACAGTTCTAGTTCAATAGCTCACGAATATTCAAATTTCAAATATTACTGGCATTGCGAATTCAGTTCTGTCACTTTTGAATTAGCAGCGGACATAAGAGCATTTGTGACATTATAATTTCTGTGTTGCCACTGTTAAATATGTTTATTCCCATTTTATTCTGCCATACAAATCTATCGACATACTTAATTTTCTGTTACAGAAAGAATACATTAACATGCAGGTTTGTTATTTGTTACAGTAGCGTATTTCGTAGAATTTCTCATAGGAATGAAAATAGACCGGAGAAAGTCTCCAAAGGGATTTTTAAATTCATAACGTCTTACAGTTAACACACGTCAGAGGCAAACAAATTAGATAAATGCATACGTAAAGTAAAAATAAGAAAGATTTCATTGTGTACTAGTTGAACTGAAGGACGTTTTAATGTGATAGCCCGTTTAGTTTGGAATGATGATAATGATGATGATATTGATTATGACATTAAAAATGAAAAAAAAAAATATTTAAAAAATTTTGTACTATAATATATCTACTATTGGACAATAATATTTTAAGCCAAATAAATGAATTAAGCCATATTTAATTGAATTTGACTATTAGAATTGACTGCCTCGTTGATCGTGTGATTGCAAGCGTGACTGCCGATCGAGAGATCCTGGGCTTAATCCCGGGTCGGATACTATAAGATTTTCTAATTTAGAATTTCTAGTAGTGACTCGGAGTCTGGATCTCTACCCGGTGCATGGCAAAGAGTTCACCACCTATTCCATGGGACTTAAATGCTACTGATGCAACGTGGGAGTGTACAACACTCCTCTGCTACCCCTTCGGGGTTTCAGGCGTGATGTTACGTTGTGCCTAAATAAGAATAGAAACTATTGTTATGCTTTTAATAATAATATCTTAAGATGTGTCGATACACGGCTACCTTATCTCAAACTTAGCATTAAGAGAGCTTGTGTTATGGTAACCAGACATTGGATTAACTACGTATATACGTAAATATATACTTATATAATTTTTTTTACATCCAGACACAGAACAAATACTTGCGCTCATCATACAAATATTTAGGTGTTAAGGTTGGAAATCGAATCTACGACCACCGGCGCAATAGTCAGGTTCATTAGCTACTGCACTAACGGGCCAATCAAAGTAAATCTATAAAAAATATTATTGGGGCTTTCTAACTTTAAATTCCCAGCAGCATGGAGTCTTAATTTGTGCCTTGTATATGACAATATTATCACTCCTGATGGGTCGTATAACAAAGCTGGTGAAACGTGGGAGTGTGTAACACTCCCCTATCTATCCCGTCGGGGAAATATATGTGTGATGTTTTACTAAAGATAAATATTTTACGTCAGAAACTTATGGTATAGACAGAGAGCACTTAGTGTCAAATACACTTATATTTACTGATCTGACGTGATTCTACTTTAATCACTCTTTTCACTTCTGTCTCCCATCAACCAGTCAAGTCAGATACTTATCGATTAAATAGGAGTCTTCGTCTCAACGGCACTTGCATCCATCTAAGCCCTATTAATTGTTATATTTTAATACAATTAATTAAACGTGTTAAGAACACGCAACATTCTTCGTTTGCATTTCACGTTAAAATAATAAAATTAATATTTATTATTCACACAATTGTTTATGTAATATCTAAAGTCCTATTACACGTGACGTTATGTACGAAGGCAAACGTGATTTATTAGAAAAATAATTGTGAAATACTGCGTCGTTGTGTACAAGACCCTTTATAGTCTACGCTCGTTTCGGACAATGGAATAAATTAAATAACGCGTGAGGCTGCAGGTAATTGAAAGAAAAAATCTTTAAATGCTAATTTTTTAAAGGAAAATATCGTGAAGATAGCAGCATACCCAGGAATTCTCCAACAGATTCTCTAAGGTGTGATAAATTTGCTAATCCAGACTATCGCTTCATACTTCTTATTCTGAGAAGAGACCGGTAATCAGCAGCAAAACGATAAAAACGTATAAGGACAATGAGAACCAAAATCTACTTTTGCGTTAATGGAAAATAATTTTCACAAATACCATAAACAATGTTTTTTCATTAACGCCGCCGGCCACATTGTTTCCGTTAAAACGGTGCCTTTTTAATAGCGGCCGGCGAGCGTGTGAACTCGTCAATTATTCACGACTGTACTCGTGTGTACCCACATCGGACTTTGTAGAACGGCGAGCCGTAATTATAACACTTGTTTAGATGATTGTACACATTTCAGCGAGTAACAAAACAACCGCCGTATTAACTTGTACTATGATAACTGGTGTTTTACGTCTATTATAATAATGGGTAAGTTATTTTATTGTTTATTAATAAAATAATACAGGCTTTATTTTAGTAATAAACGTTTCGTGAGTATTTAGTATTATTGGGTCATTAGCAAAGTATTATTGGGTTTTCCAGCTTGAAATTTCCAGTAGTAACACGGTGTATAGATTTTTGCCCTATTTATGGCAATTGGCTACGGCTCTATTCCATGGTGAGAAGTCTAATATAAACTGGTGAAACGTGAGAGTCTACTGCTCTCCTCTGGTTACAGGCGTGATGTTACGACTTGAGTAAATATTCACGTCGTAACATCACGCCCATACGCTTGTATATGTGATTAAATATGAACTGGTTTCTCTCAAGTATGTTTTTTCTTCATGAACTTCCACCGATTGCAGGGAGGTCGTGGCGGCGGTGGGTCACAGGTGGCGGAGACAGTTTCAATGTCAGTCAGTACTTAATTAATATAGATTACAGCAATACATGAATCATTCCAATGAGTCGAATGATCAAAATAGGTCAGGTACTAGCTGATAAGTTACATGTCTCTGAAACCAAGTGAAGAATACAAAAAGTCATCAGGTCTTTAAGGATAGAGGTATTTGACATACTGTGCCCTCTGCCTACCCCGTATGTGACTTGGTATGCAAAATGATTTGTAATCGTTGTTTGCAATTGCATCCGTTGAAATTGTACTATTGTAGCTGATGGAGGAAGGTCAGATATGGACATCGCTGACTGTGAGAATATTACTATAATAATATAAATATATATAGAATATTAATAACAGTGCATTCCAAAAACCACCAATTAAATAGCAAACCAACAACACAAATTAACACAATCAAATTTCAACCCAATAAGTTAATTAAAACTGCCTTTTGTAAACGGTATATTTGTCTCCTGTTCTCTTTTGACTGGCTTTTTTGTAATTTCCTGTTAAGAATCGAGTGACATCTGGTGGCAAATAATTGGAATAATTTAAAAGAAATGCACATAGTATTAAAACGAAATTTATAGATATCTATATCAAATATCTAAAACAACCCAACTTTACTGCCCTAAAATACTGACTGTTTCATTGGTGAAGTGGTTGTAAGCGAGACTACTGGTCGAGAGGTTTCGAGTTAAATTCCCGGGTCAGTTGCTAGCTGGTTTCTGTAACTTAAAATTCACAGTAGAAGCACTGAGTCTGGATTTGCATCCTGTACATAAAAATAAGTTTACCCCCTAATGCAGGCGTAATGTAACAAATAGTTATTTCAAAAAATTCTTTCGAAGTCTGTCATTAAAAGAATTTTTTATTCGGTCCGACACTATGAGATTAACTAACTTTGATTTTCTAATAGACATTTTTATGTAGGTGCGACTCGGCGTCTGCATTGAGCACCGAGTACAAAATAACTCTATCCTTACATACTTATTATGGTTCTTCCACGTTCCCTCAGTGTAGAGACTGTATAGTATGTCTTCATAAATTTCAAGTGCTGTGCAAAGACAGTAATTGCAAGGTAAATGAAAAT
>DWEE01002918.1:0-11020 GCA_018245755.1 Parelbella macleannani
GCTTTAGACGAGTGTTAAATTGTCGTCATAAATGAATATTTACCTACGTTTGTTTCAAACTCCTTTCATGTCTAATTTGAAACATTTGAGATTAGTTTTAAAAATCAGATCATTTATTTGAGTTGTCAAATATTCACTCGCTTTTAACATGAAGTTTTTTAACATTCACTTTGCGGTTAATCGTGACATAACGAGGCGTCAGCTGGGCAAGACTACGTACTTTGTAGTTATAGCGAGTAAGCCCGTTTTTGTTCAAGAGAAGCGTAACTGTGTGTTTTATTTGTTATATCCATATACGTACTACCTTATTTGCTAGGATAAGAAATAAAAGATAATTTTCCTTTTTTTTTACTTTACATCAATTTGTTTGATCTCAAACTTGTTAGAAAATAAACAGAGACTAGTCATTAAATTTAGTATTCAGCGCAGTATAATGCCTACTTAGGTACCTACATTAAATGCATGAAATATTTCAAGTGATGCGAAACTTAATATTAATACAGTAAAACATATATACAAATCGTTTCAGGTCCAGTATAAAGCATCATAAATCCGGTAATAATAAGTATATATACCTGCTTAACTCAAATTTTTGTTTATCTGAATAAACGTGACCTTTTGAAAGAGTGTATCAAAGTCAAGTAACAAACGCAGATGAAAATCGAAACGTCGGTTACAGTTCCAATCCATTCTAGCGATCTAACTATTTGGTGGCATGCCAGCGCAGTCATAAAATAGTGTGAGACTACTTTTGTCCGAGCCGGCGTCACGGCGACAGCCTGGCGACTGCCGGTTCAGTTCTCTTGTATGTATATTCATTCAGTTTACGATCGCAAACATCGCCATACAATGTCTGAGCTTCATAACACTCTTTATATCGACTTGTTCCACTGAGATTGGGTAAACGGTACGTCATGTGTGCATGTTGATGGTTGAATCTAGTTAGTATCGATCAGCTTTGTGTCTATATTTTTTATTGAGCAATGGAGTACATTTCATGCTGGACTGAAATTGCGTAGGGCCAGGTCAGGGTTTGCCTTTCTTTATTACTTTTGTTGGCATTCTATGTTTAATGTAATGTTATGTTATGTTAAACCGCTTAATGGCCAATACGTACAGCTCGCCAGTATAATAATAACTTTGATCCAACGCTTAATTTATTATTAAGTATGTAAATATAATAGTGCAAATATGTTTATTATTTCTTACAATTTATCTAAATAACGTTAGAATATATATTATTATCGATATTGCAGATCAGTTAGTATGTATATCAATCGGTTTTATCGCTTCTCGTTACTAGATGGCGGTAAAACCAGTTTTGAGTGCTATAGAAAAAAGTATCTCCTTGTTTTCATCTCTCGAGCCCTTTTACGGTCTATATATCACGATTAATGGTACATACCTATCTAAGTTCCCACAGGTTTAGTTCTATTTGCTCTATCGCAAATGTCATAAACAAGGACAGTATCTACTTCTGAACACGTACGTTGTTTGGAACATATTTAGGTACATGGCCGTGACCTTAACGGTTTCCTAGTTTTACTTTTGTTTTGTAATGTATTTAAGCTGTTGTCACGTACACATAAGCCTTGTCAAATTAACTTTCGTTTTTTTATAACGACCTAGATGGCGTTGTTATATAAAATAGCACATAGTTAAGAATCTTTGCGATGACACTACAGTCATGTAGATTTACTTGTTCCGAATAGCCTTTTAGGTCAAACAATCCTGTACAAAATTAAACCCAGGAAAGCGGCAACAAAAAAAATATACTCATATTTAAGAGGTATTCGTAGTCTGTGTCATGTTGTGATAGAAATTGTTGATGAAATATTTGACATTATTTCCTTTAAGCTCGTGACTGTTTGACGTGCCGCACTCAAAGTAATTATGTTACAAAAAATGTTTAAAACATTTGACGCTTTTGTAATCAATGGTGGTTTTTAATTATTTTCTGGTCCAGGTGTTGAGCTATCGATCTTGACATACATATTTGCATTTATGTACCTACGTATAGATCTGCATTATTACGAATGACTACAACTAAGTAACAACAACATGCAAAATTGTTTTATTTGCTTTCTCAAGAAAGAGTAAATCAGAGATAATGGAATTAAGATTAGTTTCAATTGATTAGGTCACGAAATTTAAAGAGAACGTGAAAATAGTATAATAAAACGGAAAACTAAATACAAATACTTTGAATGCTGCGTTTTAACTTATGTAGAATTTATTGTAGGTACCTCGGTTTCCCCCGGCTCCCGAGTGGATCATAAGACCTTGATGTTGCTATAAAAAGTTATTTGCGAACGATTCCGGCGCCACCGGGACGAGTTGCCATTGAATAAAAGTCGATAGACTATTGTAGGGATATTGGGAAGAAGGTGAATAGGCCGAATCAATATTGGTCTTACCTGCCGGCGAAAAATGTGTAAGTAGGTACATACGTATACCTACATATAATATTAAGATTTATCTTTGCAAAATATCACGACGCGGTTGTTCCCTAATCCTTCTAATATTAAATGCTTAATTTCTTCTTACACAGAGATGATTTGATGGAGAGTTGTCATTGACGCCTATGACAAAATATTCAAGTACCTACATATTGTTAATTTGTACCTACTGTACGTAAAAATATAGAAATATAATCCACCAATATCATTTAACCAAAGCAATACGTCACAAAGACGTATAAAAGACAAATAAAACAAATAGTCTAAGTAACACTCTTAATTTTTCTAACGAATCTACTGAAACAACCTCCAGTTCTGAGCGAATTTATCAAATAAAATTAACATTAACACAGTTTGCGTTCACATTTTTCAAGAGAAAACAAAAGAATAGTTTTGTATTGTTACTCGTATCATGTATTACTTGTAATTTCGCAGTAACATACGTGTGGAAGAAATCGCGAATATGCATTGTTAGATCGTGTTTGCATTTAACTATTTGTATGCTATTATTAAGGAATTGTATTTTAGTTTATTTACACTACAAACACGTGATTTAAAAGTTCATCCGCTTTTTTCACTTGCAATCCATATTGTGGGTATAATTAACTTAATACTTTTACAAATAACTCAATTGTAACAAACACATTACATTTTAACAGCGGTAGGTACCTACATATATGTATTAGGTATTATAAAAAAATTTTCAAATTATAACCAATGACTGATTTGTGAACAATTTAACATATATAGTTGCATAAATAAAGAATGACAGTAGGCCTGTATAAATCAAAACAGTTACATAGTTATATGTCATAATTTTTTGTCTATTAATTTTTTTATTTCAGTTAATCAAATCAGATGACACTTTATAAATATAATAGATTAAACAGAATCACCTACCCTGCGGTTTGCGGCTCCGGGGTCTCATCGGTGTCATTGCTGACTATGGACTCTAACATCTGTATCTTCAACATCGTCCACCCTCACATGACCTTCGTTTTTTACTTACACCGCTAGCACTACACTATACCACTGACTAGTTCTTGTCACTGCGGGTTAAGTTGTTCCGCGCTGTCGTCTTTATGACTCCTGGAACAAAAATAGGTTCAATGATTAGTTATTAAATAAAAACAGATTTAGAATTTTTCAGAGGTTGGATGGGAAGAGCTGAAGAGCGAGCTCAGTGCCGTGCTATTGGAGAGGTAGGTCTATCTCCTCCAGTGGACGAAAATAGGCTGATGACGATGATTTCGATTATCGTAAAGAGTTGAAAAGTTCAATTAATTTTAAACAATCACTACAAGTTATTTCTTAAATATTATGGGTAATGATGCATTTCGATCTCCAACCTCACCGAATCTCTAAACCCCAAACATGATACCACGAAACTACAGTTCTGTAAAATGATCATGTTATTGTAAGATTATATGATACTCAAGTGCAAAATTTAGCCCTGTTCTTAAGTATGATTCGGTTTCTTTCATTCATAAAAAATATCCTAGATTTGAGTATAATCGGGTTTTATTTGATGATCAATAGGATTATCCTCGGGGCTTAAATTCTATATGATCTGGCTCCGTTTATTCATCCATATGCACTAGCTTTAGGCGAGATATCAGATTCTTGATCTATATATACTCGCCCTAGATTTAAGCCTGGTACGATCCGGTCCAATTAGTTGATCAATGTGAAACTGCCCAGGATTTGAGTGTAGTATGTGTATATGACCTGATTTAGTTCCATCATCTTTGTGATCTTGCTTGAGATTTAAACCGAATATCGGATTTCCATACATTCATAAACTTATCCTAAATGTAGATTCAGATCAATTTGATTCACTTAGGTATCCTATATAAACTTGCTAAGCTTACGTCTTAGATGTCCGGAATGTATAAGGAATTTGATAAACGGTTTATCAAATGGCCGGTATAGTCGTTAGTTCTGAGGAATCCTTTGAAATTTCGTCTTGAGCATAAGCCCACTTAGAGAACACTTTGGTCGTTTTATTAATTGGTTTACGTGGCGTTTGTGGTTCTAACCTTTGTGAATTAAAGTACCTACCACTTCATGTTAGTCTTGACGATTTGAGGAAAGTAATGTTGTTCATTCTGTGGTTAAACATTCATTGATTTGTATATGATAAAAAGAAATCAAAGCTTTAAGGTAAATGTGAAGTTATTGTAATATAGCATTATAACATTGCAAATGACTGTTATGACGTATAAAATAGTATTATTCTCGTGGCATTACCTTATAGCATAATTTCATAAAACTTTCTTCCTTTAAAAAAAAACAGAGGTGCGACAATACTTTTTTCGAAGCATCAAGATGATAATTTTTAAAAGTGCAAGGTACAAAGGCACTTATTGTCCAAGTGGGCCTATTACAAAAAGGGCATAATTGCGTGAGCATTCTGAAATGCAACCGTTACTCCACGATGCGTTTTTAATCTATTGTTACAAGGGATGTAGGCGACTCGGCTTTGCTACCTGCATCCCCACTCCTAGACAAGGGTAGAATTTTTTTTCTATGAATTTCTGTAGATCCTGAATCACGCTATAGATGTTTTGTAGAATTTGTGTACATATACGAAAAGGATCCCAAATCAATCGGGAGTCCGTTGTTACGCAGGAAGTGTGACCGTGGAAATTATCCACTCACATAATCTATTGGCTTGGCGTGAAGTACTTAAACGTATGGATCACACATCAAAGGGCGGAATGTCGTTTGATGATGAAAGGGAGGTGCGTAAGCACTCAACATTACTGACGTAACAGATTTGACTCCTATTTTGCCATTGACAACAGTGCTAGGGAAGTCTTGGAAAGGGCAACGATATACTACCAATATCATTCTATCTATCGTGGTTGGCACGAAGAGTATCATTGCATCGCGTTTATGCGACTAGTATGTACTTTGTTCTAGTACTATAGTAGCAATTCATTTGCGATGTGATTTTTTTACACGTTCATACCGAATATTTCTAACACATACCTACATATATTGTTTAGAGAACCAACTACGTAATTCTTAGTGTACTCTCGTATTTGAGAAATGGAAAATAAAAATACTTTTCAAAATAATAACTAAAAATATTTTCAATGTCGCAGTCTTTTAGTTGGCGTATTGTGCGTGCTTGATTCTACACCTCGAAGAAACTCACTCTAATACACTGTTCAGTACGGATTAACGTTGACAAGTGGCCAAACAATAAATAAAAAGCATGAGCTTACATAATACGTTCTTAAATGTCACTCATATGTAACTGTTAACTCCGTCATTAAATTGATACACACATATGATAAATAAACAATAAATTATTAGAAAATTCCCAATCCGTTTTATTTGAAATATTAACAATTTAGGGACAGCTCTATTTGAATCTGGTTTTAAATAAAGAGCATACACACGTACGACTAGACGAGAGCAAATGAAGGTAACAGATATGTAAATTACTCTGGAGCCTCTATCTTTGAAGGGCGTCTGGATTACTGCGTTCAATATGCAGATTTTACGACAATGTTTAGTTAAAATGAGTTGTAATGAACTAACGAAGATATGGTATTTTTTAATTGCTACTCTCTATCTATATACCTAGGAATATATGTACTTTAGAATGCAAAGTGGAATGGAAAAGAATGCAAAGTTCGATGATAACGAACATCAGATTATTATTATATAAATATGTCCAGAATGCTTGTACACGACTTTCGAATATATACGAAAAAGTAACAAATCTTTATAAGTAATACAATCAAACTCCCTCTCCTCGTGTCCTTAGAGTCTATTCGCCGTGTCATAATGATCGTGTTACGAGTGTTTTAGATGTGCGCAACGAACTAAAGGTCGTTCTAGAAGTAACCTATCACCCCGTTTGATTAAAGTCCACATATCCCGATGAACTACAAAACTTCACAGCGTGATTCCGTTACTTTCTTCTTTAACAATAAAACAACAACTTTTTTGAAAAATCGTCAATACAGATTAGGTCATGTTCCCTGAGAAGTTCACTGAGAGACTCTCAAATTAAAGTTCCTAAATTTACTGATGGGGTATAATATATTCGAAATTTGGAGGCCTTAGA
Source organism: Parelbella macleannani (assembly GCA_018245755.1). Lineage (NCBI taxonomy): Eukaryota > Metazoa > Arthropoda > Insecta > Lepidoptera > Hesperiidae > Parelbella > Parelbella macleannani. The sequence goes on from DWEE01002918.1 coordinate 6,544, forward strand.
ATGTTGGAAACAATGAATGAATATTCTGCAAAACTAATGTTTGCTTTGATTACATGAAAATAAATGATAAACATATATATTTATGTAATAATGTATATATAAGAATAAGATATTTCTTCGTAATTAATTTAATATCAAAAAGGGAGTCAAGAAGTCTTCGTCGTTGGATATGAGACTAATGTGCACTTTGTGCCAAACATCACATCTTCAGAGGTAGGTCACTGGTTTGAAGTTCAAGGTCAAAATTTGGGATTTAGGCCAGCTCCCAGTCACTGGTTCAACGCGAAGAGACGGACTCCCAGGGAATATCGACACACTTTATATTTATAGAGAAATTTTAGAAAACATCTATAGCGCGTTTCAGGAATTTTACCTGCATCTATTTGTCTGCTTTTGGGACAATAGGGTCTGTACAGTTTGAACCGCCTTTTATATCCATAATTTTTTTCATTGTACAGTTTTAGTTTTCTAACATAAACTAAAAATGTAACAGGCCTGTTGGTCTTGTGGTTATGAATCTTGATAGTCGAGACAGAGTTGGTGAGTTCGGATCAAATTAAGGACAAATATTGTGCGCTCACACGAATGTTTGTTCTCCAACTGTGTATATATAATTGTCTATACAATTCCCCATTTGGTTTATGTGTGTACACATATTTATTAGCTGTCTGGAAATCATATCTACATTGGCTACACTTTAATCAATAACCTATGTGATTTGTCCCAAGATATTTATTATTAATTTATCTTTAAAATGTTAGTATATCTCACTTAAATGCAAACAACCAAGTACTAATACTGCCATTCATCGTAGCTAAGTGTCATCTTTACATAGTCGTGCAAACAAAGAAACATTATTGCAAGCCTCCCCTGTAGTATCAAGCAACGTGGGATTTTCCGTCCCACTCATGCTTTCAGCTGTTCATATTACGTCTCTTTCGTCCCCATTGCAGGTGCAATTACACTTTAGAATAACGAGGTGGTTACTTGTGCTTAACGAATGTTTTCTGCGTTCGCGTTACGTATTCCCTTTTCGATTTAAACCTGTACCGTGGAAATCATGCTTACATTTTTTTCCATCACTTTGATTTTTAACACTGCGTAATGTATCTACATAAGAATCTATTCGAATAATATCTTGAAATTTTCGCATCATATTGTCCCAAGAAGATTGTTGTAGGTACCCTACTCCAAGGTATCTACACCGTCCGCAAATACATTTGTGATCCATAGATTAGCTTAATTAAAAGTAATAGAAAAAATGCCTTGGGGACCATTTTATTATAAAGTAGCATTTCAATAATGTTAGCTATTCATTAATCGAAGTACCTACATTTATGTGTAACCCCAACGCTTGCAGTCATGAAACATAGAAAATAGCGTCAAATGCATCGAAACACGAGCCCTTGCCGCTATTTGGACGAGCAACGACCAGAACCAACTTCTTAAAGGCGCTTTTGGAGATCATGTTTATATAACATCAGTACTCTTATGCAATACTTGCTTTCCTCAATAAGCGGTTTAATAATCCGCTAGAAAAGTATAAACTGATCGGTAATCAAACCAACATTCAAGTTTCTATTCGCAAAATGCACGGTTGAGTTTGTGTCTACCCTATCCTTTTATTCAAAGAGATCTGAAGCCTCACTGAAACGCCCCAACAAAATGAATCTTGGAATGCACTAAAAACCTCTTGTATGACCTACAGCACTGTTTCTCAATAGTGGATGTTTAGAAGATATGTTACTTTTTAGACTATGCTTTTTATAACATAATCTTACAAATATCTGTATTAATTACAAATCGTATCGAGGAACATGTAAACACTGGAGATGATAGACAAAAGCTCGGCTGCAAGTATTTCCACTGTTAAAGCATTGTTATCGCTATAGTATTTTACTCGTTAGAGGATTTCCATTTGTCAGTTTTGAATATATAACTGGAAAACATTCCTAGTCACGAGGCCTTCCAATTCAGTACGTTTAAATAAACAGAGTTTGCATATAAAATTGAACTGTTTCACGAGATCATTAAGAATAACAGGGGATTCTGGTGATTATTGCTGTGACATAAAAATTATCTGTCCCTATTAAATTTTTCTTCAGATACAAAGTAAGTTTTCTTTGTTAAGAAATATCGCAGCCATAACACAGTTATTGCTCTCACTTGCTTGTGGCAACAAAGAACGTAATGAAACTTGTTCATAACACACGAGCAATATGTCTACCTAGGTACGTTGAAGTGTTTTATGTCCACGTAAATTCTAATTATTAAATTGAAATTATTATCCGTACCATTAAATAAAATAAGAAAAAAAAATAGAATAAAACCTTTCTGGTCTCAAATCAGTACATCCTGATCAGTTATGAATAGAGGTCAGGTATTTAAATATTCTATACTGTATTTGCCCGTCTGAGTCGAATACACAACTATGTGTAATAAAATGTGTACAAATATTTCTGTGTGTAGTGTCGCAAATATTATAATACAGTATTATTAATCAGTAATTTCTGCTACATATTATTAAATAATTGATTCAATAATAAAAAAACGATGTCCTCGGATGTTTAGAAATTTTCTTATTTGAGGTACACATGTTACGTTACACAATACGTTTACTAATCAGCAGTTCGGTCATCTATTATTAAGTTTGTCTAACTTGGAATTCCTAATAATAGTTCGGGCTCTAGATTTGTGCTCGGTGAATGAAAATAGGGTTACCTTCATTGCAAGAGACGCATGACATCTAATGAATCGTGGCACTGTACAACACTTGTCTGCTTACCCCTTCGGGGACTACTACTGGAAACTTCAAGTTACAAAAACCGGAGAGCACGTGACATAGGGATCGAACCCAGGAGCTCTCGATCAGGATAGAAGCTTGCAACCACTCGACCAACGAAGTAGTCAAAATAGAAAATGATTACTATAAATAACCTTATTTACTTGATGTATTAAATCAATCAATCAGAAAGAAAATATTTGCGTTGTATACTAAACTTTAAATCAATCAATCAAAAGTAGAAAACATTTGCATTGTATACTAAAAGGTTGTCAGAACAAATATGAAAACTTTTACGTACAAGTCTTTGTTAAAACACAAATAACATCTACTAGATCCATTGAAATTTAATCCAGACGTTAAAAGTCAGAAGTTATGAAGCTTACAGAGCGAATAACACGTTGTTTACTCTTGCACGTTTTCCGCTGTTGTGAAATCAGTATTATTTGTGACAAACGTGTCAAACTTCGCCGTAGCTGCTCTGTTGGCCTTGTGGAAGCTGGCAGTGAACAAACACCAAACATTTGGAAAATATATAAGTGCAAAAGAATATTTCTTGGTTATTCCTCTGCATTAAAACGAAAAACTTTAAAAATATTAATCTAAGTATTTATTTTTAGGACGATTTATTTTATCTGCACGTCTAGCGTTACGCCATTTACCAATACCAACTTTCGTATCACCTTTACCGGGTGTGACCACCGTTACGGAGTTGTGATGGTCAGGAGTTAATCGATTTATCAATTATCAGATAAGTTTTCCACCGTAGTACTCCGGTACTACATTATTACCAAAATAGTAGGGAACATGCAAGATATACAATGAGGAAACTGGTGCTCACTACCAGTGCTCTGGTGGCTACGTAATGGTTGAACAAATATTATTTGGGTGGCTATAAAAGTTTCGGGCACACAAGGAGGGAGGGTAAAACAATTGTTGTATATTCGGTGCAATCAAATGTTTCAAAGGGACAAATGTATTTCTGCACCATACACTAGACGTCACGAGGTCTACGCACATCTTCCCTAACTGACCTACAAACCTATTTAACCGGTTGCCGTACTTGGAGTTGAATTTGTGAAAATAAATCCCATAATCCTATTACAAGTTCCGGGTAACAAGTTTGACTCTTTGAGAGATAGAATTCAAAATGTTTTTGACGTTGCATTAATCTTTACGTCAAATTCTTTCGGATTATTTGCAAACAACAAAATTCCGAACAAACGAACAAGGGGGAACAAAAAGATGGTAGACGTCAAATTTTTTGTCTATTTTTCTTCAAATTATCCATTAAAAACAGATGAAGTGGTTTACAGCAACAATATAGTTGCTATAGCCGCAAGTACTCGTACCTACGGCTTTTTGAGTTTTTTTCTTTTTCGTTGCCTTTTTCTGATTTTTTTATTCTTTCAGTAAAATATTTTGTACTGTTGACAATAATATTGGCTTTATCTGTATCGAATTATTACCAAGCATCTGAGGACTGTTGTGTTGTACATCCGATCCCACACAAACGTACTAAAATAAAACCCTCGAGAAGTAGAGATCTGTCCATTATAAAATTAATTATCTTTTGGAATAAAATCAAATATAAACGTATACTTGCATCTGTTTAGCTAAAGAACCTATAACATAAAACAATTTTTGCTTGGAAGTACTAAAACCTAACTGGACCTCTTAAAATATGTAGTACCA
>DWEE01002919.1:0-11019 GCA_018245755.1 Parelbella macleannani
CAAAGAACGGAATGTATTTGAAATAATTCGTTAATGATGTTTTTTTAACAAAATCCATAGATAAAATACCTACTTAGTCTTCTGCTTGCAGAATTGATGAAAATGGCTTGAGCTCTTTAAGCGCAGTGCTCAGAGATCTCCGCCCCGCGACTGCATATTCGCTACGCCTTTACGCTACTAACCACGTCGGCCAGTCGCCGCAGTCTGACGCGCTGTTGTTTACTACTTTGGAAGAAGGTGCATATTACAATAATTTGTCTTCAGTACAAACTACATATTTTCGTGTCACAAATGCTGTTGAAATGCGGATTTCACATTGCAGCTCCGACAGGATCACCGCAAAACATACGCGTAAGACCGATAAACTCCAGAGAGTTGCACGTGACATGGTCGGTGAGTAACTCTAAAGTTTTTACTTTAACAAACACATGCTAACACAAGTTTCTAATTAAAATACGCCTGTAAAAGTGTAAAATTAGCCTCGTAATTTTTAGGCTCCATCACAAGATACTTGGAACGGCGAGCTGCTAGGCTACGCTGTGTCTTGGAGGGAGCTGGACAGATTCGGAAATACAGATGAAACGGAAGGCGAGATTGAAGATGAAAGTAATGCAGAGCACGGTGGACGAGCAGTGGTGCGCGGGTGGAGCAGCGCAGAACTGGGACTGGGTGGCTTACGTCAGTTTGCGCGTTATGCCCTCGCCACACGCGCCTTCAACCGCGCCGGGGCCGGTCCACCCTCGCCCACAGTATATGCTACCACTGCTGATGGAGGTACGTATGGTAGTACTTCAGCTAAAGTGAATACAGAATTATGACATATTGGTAAAAAGTTATCAGCCCACAGTAAGAATATTTGAAAAAGCCAAAAATTGTCACAATCACAATTAGTCATATGTAGGAGAGTAGACTGTATTTAGTACATTCACTCCGTGGCTCTGCCATTGGAAAGGTCCCTCATAAAAAGGGACCGTATCTAGCGTTACTTAAAGTGATAGGTTGTTTGAGATAGACCCAATCAGATATTAAAGGTTTCTTCATTATCCTATTTGTTAGTTTGTTTTTAATGTTCATACCAATTTTACAATGAGCTTTATAAACATAACAAAGGAAAATAACTGTAAAAATAGCGATAGCCAAAGACATGTTACATTAAATAAAAGTTTCCGTTAAGATGCAATGCAATAAGAATTTGCGTCTATATAATGACGTAATAAAATAATGCTAATGTGATGACCAGTGCCATCGGACGCGCCGCTTGCAGTGTCATGCGAAGCGATCTCGGCACGCTCAGTGCGCGTGCGCTGGAACCGCGCTTCCGCCCACTCACGCGCTCTGCACGGATATGACTTGCATTACGCGCCATTGCATGTCTCACAATGTAAGACATAATGGAATTTTATAAACTCTTTGCTTTTTTTCGACCCTATTACTCTTCCACTGCCGGTAAACGAATATCCTCTCAGGATAAAAAGGTGAGGGCTAAGTATGCCACGATGGACATGTGCGAATTAGCACACTTTTTCCGGCCTGAGAATTAGCATTACGCTTGAATTATTCTTATATAATCGTCAATTTTGTCAAGCAAACTACTATTCGCTACAAATATTTTTCGAGGAGTTAGAAGTATAATTTTTTTCTGTATAATCTTTTTCGTGACGGTTTGTTAGCGTGGAGCGGTACTGTGGGTACTATGACGGCGCGAGCAACAGACGGCTCGGGTGGTGCTGGCAACGAGGCGCTGCTACAGGGATTGCGCGCCGCCACCAACTACTCGGTGATAGTGCGCGCGCGCAACGAGCGTGGCGCCGGCCCGCCCTCGCCGCCCGCTTTTTGCGCCACCGCTGAAGACGGTACGACTATATGCATTTACTCTACGATTTGAGTTTCTGTGTAAGCTTAGGGTCGCGTGGCTGCAAACTTAAGTAACGTGCACATGGTACAGTACCGGGCGCAGTAGAGGCACTGCGCGCATTGCCCGCAGCGCCAGACGCGGTTCGCGTGGTGTGGCTTGCGCCGAGCGAGCGCGGCGGACGCCTTACGCACTACGCACTTTACACGCGAGAGCTTGGCAAGTACGGTCAGAACCATCATTTTTAAAACCTCCCATGGAAATTATGACGTAATAGTGTTATTAAACTTGTATTGGTATTACAAATGGCGTGCCCACATCCCCGCGATATCGTTCCATTCAGTACCATTCATGGAAAGTTCAGAAGCACCGCCAAAAGTATTGTGAATGCTAATTCAATGAGTACTATAAAATGTCACAAACGTAACAGGGTTGATAATAAAATTAGCGATAACTTGTGATGTAGCGATAACTCGCTCTGTGTACATGTACATATAATATGATATACGGTACTTTTACAACGGTTACATAGTAACTTTTAAACAATGTTTTTGTAAATGAAGAGTGAGCGGTGAGTGGTCGCAGCGCGTGGAAGTAGGAGAGATGTCGAACGAGGAAGCGGAGCATGAGGAGATGTGGCATGAGGTACGCGGGCTGCGCGAGCGCGTCGTTTACGAATTTTGGGTCCGTGCCAACACCGCTGCTGGGCCCGGCCCACCCAGCAGGGCCGTCACCGCAGCACCGACTTTTGTCGGTGAGTCTTGATTTATAACACATTAAAGTCGATGTAAATAAATTTGTTAATGCAAACGACCTACTGAACTGTTGCTCGAAGTTGGCATTGACAAATAATTCTTGTTAGCAAATAAAAAGTGCTTTGACCGTCTAGCGTCAGCACGTATATCATCCCTGGGGCGCGAAGTGCGCGTTGCAGCGGGTGGGCGCGTACGACTGCGCTGCGCCGCAGTGGGCGCCCCGCCCATCGCGCGCCGCTGGACGCCGCTACCGGCTGGACATACCCTCACTGACACCGGTGACCTCGTCATACACAGTCAGTACCTTACTATATAAAATATCCACACAAGCCCGCTTATTTGGGAGTTTCAAACAGAAAATAAGATTATTGTTATAAAAAAGTTAAACGGAAACAAAGAGCTGACATGGATTCGCGAGAAAACGCATAGTAAAAACATGATTATTATTAACTAATAAGTATTAGCCATATATTTTATAAATAACTCAATTTTTAGAACCGGATAAGTGATTAAAATGAAAATAAAAGAGAACATTGATGTGTGAGTTCTTTCAGAGGCTTTACAGATTTTAATTTTAATATGACGTGCTGGTTTTATCACGTAGTTTTCCTTGATAACAAGTGATATCTAATATAAAAAACACTCGAATTCTGAACTACTAAGCGATCACTAGGTACATTAAAGTATTGTTATTATATATTGGCAGGCCTGGTCACTTACGGAGTACGCTAAAAACTCCAAGTACCAAATACCTAACATTTCGAGTAAAAATGTTGAAAACAACATTTAAACATTTTTTAACTTCATAGTACCACAATGTCAAGCGCTCAGTCAGTCAGATCGCAAGTATTATTGGAAGATACTCAGTTTAAGTTCCACCTTAATTCGTAAAATAATTACCGTTTCATGAAATGAGTATAGCGTTTCCAATTAGAGGTGGAGCAGCAGTGGACGGGCAACTACTCGTGCTCAGTGCGCAATACAGCGGGCACCGACGCGATGCAGTTCACAGTGCGCGCACTGCTGCCACCCGCAGCGCCCACGCCGCGCCTCGCACGCGCCGCTATTTCTGAACTGCACCTCGCCTGGGACCCGCCCCGCGATGGCGGCGCGCCTATCCTCGGTATCGCAGTAATAGTAATTTTATACATTTTCTCGAGAGCTTTCGCGGGTTTCGAACGTTGTTATGGATAAGTTACATTTTTTTAATCATAGTAAATTTCAAACCAAAAAGTGAATATTAGTAATTGGTGTATCTATTTATAATTGGATTTGACTTAGACTAAACGCATACGTTTATATATAACATCACTTTCTAAGAATGTTTTATATTAAAAAGAAAATTAGATATACCGCACAGAATAATCAACAGTAAATGCATAAAGTGGGTACGCTACACTATATTAAAGGCCATGCAGGGTCGGCGTGGCCGCTAGCGAGTGCGGCGCTTATAACAGTAAATACTTAATAACAATAAACACCCAAAGTACCAGGTGAAACAGTATTTGCTATTACTAGAACAGCTTTCAAATATGCAAATACTTGGTAATCGCCAATCGGAAGATTAAAGAAATTACTTCAGACTAGGTTCCGTAGAATTTGAGGGGTTATTGGGTTTAGTGACACCCTGCGTTTAAAGACAAGACACGATTCTGGAGCACCTGAACTCCCTAATTACAATCCCTCTCATATTACATTCAGGATGCTTAGAACAGTTAGGCAGATCAAGATCACCTAATCATCCAAAATCAGGACTTTTTCACCCTTAGTATTATTAGACGCTTTCAGGACGCTTAGAACAGTTAGGCAGATCAAGATCACCTAATCACCCAAAATCGGGACTTTTTCAACCTTAGTATTATTAGGCCGCCCTAAAATAAGACAACCGTCTCTTAATATCGTCTAGTGTAATACTCACTTGATGTAATTTATTACAGGCTACACAGTGTGGTGGTGGCGCGGATGGGAACTGGGCGCGGGCGTTGCGCGGTGGGCGTGCGTAGCGGCGGGTGAATCGGCGCACGCGGTGCGCGGCCTCGCGTGCGGCGCGCCGTATCGCGTGGCTCTTCGTGCGCACAACGCCGTTGGCGCCTCACCGCATTCGCGCCCTCTACTCCTTCGCACTCGGGGTGACAGTCAGTGCCGCTATAGTTTTAACTTGTACTGATTTCGGTTTTTTTTAATGAATGACATTTAACTCATGCGTCGAAATACTGTAATAGTGTTTCTCGGTTAAAAAATATATTTTCGATTACGTATAGGGAATTTAATTGGCGCATAAGAGGATTGTATGTGCGTAGAGGCGAAGGCGCCGTCGGGAAAGGAGTGCATCTGGGCGAATAGCACAGCCCTCCGTATCAGCTTGTTGGCGTGGGGCGGCCGTTGCCCTGTCGCTGATTGGAGTATCGCATACCGCCTTGCTGATGGTGGCTCTTGGACTGATCTGCTCACTGATGGAGAAACCGTAGAGGTAGTTACATATCTGAATATAAATCTTTAAATTTAAATCGTATTTTCATTCTTTATATCTATGTATTATCGGTTAGGCGAACGATCTTCACTCAGGCACGTGGTATGAATTTCGAGTACTCGGCCGATCTCCTGCCGGCGACACCCTTGCGTTGTATAAAGCAGCCACACATACACTTAATGGAGGTAAAATATTATTTTCACATAATTTTTCTTTTAATTAGTGAATCATTTAGTTTAAATTATTTTAATATTAAAATATTTTATTGTTTTGGTGTACAATAAAGAATATTTGTATTGTATTGTATTGTAAATTAATACATATGAATACTACCTTGTGTAAGCGAATGTTACTATCTATAAAACAGCGCCCAGCGCCATTAACATTTAAATGTCAACTTCTAGTAGCAGTCTAATTGTAATTGTTAAATTTCAATCAGAAACCTTCGTCAAACACCGCCAGGACAGCTTACAAACTCCTGGTACATATTTTTCCATAGTAAATCTACCTACATTTCGATACATGACCTTTACAATATTTTACAAATTTGTTTATTTAGTAATTATTTCTATTGCTTGAAGTTTATACGTGACAACTTATAGACGATATTTGTCAGTTGTAACTTTTATCTCCACTATTGGAGCAACAGGGTCGAGTTAGCGATAAGCTCTTTCGCGTTACAGAAAGACATCGGTTGTTTGTGTCAATTTACATATTCGACTCACACAATAATTCCCAATACAGAAAGAATAGGGGAGCCTATCGATTTGCCAATTGAAGCGCGCATGAGTGCGGCAGATGGTACAGTAGGAACGAGCGCGGGCACGGGGACATGGCGCGGTGCGTTAGCGGCCTTAGGGGCGGCCCTCGCGCTGGCGCTGGCCGCTGGTCTAGCGCTGCTGGCTACACGCCGCCGCCGTCACGCACGCGCACCGCCACCGCTCTATGTGCCGCAACCCACACACACAAACGGGAAGACGCTCAGCCCACCCGATGGTAAAATTCTTGATATTTTTCTATTCCGCACTAATCTCAACGTGTACATTCCTCGATTATACGGCCGTTGATCGCGGTTACCCACAAGTCTAATACCTACATAGATTTAAATCTGTAGTACTCATTTTCTAAAACCATGTAACAATTATTTATAATTATTTAATTAATCATATTCGCTGTGCTATAATAGGTGAGCTACACGAGATCAGCCCGTACGCGACATTCAGTATGTCTGGTGGCGCGGAGGGAGTGCGAAGTGCGGAGAGCGTCGGTGGCGCGGGAGCGGTGCGCGGTTGCGCGTTACACTTGCGCTCTTTTGCGCGAGAGCCGCTCGAACTAGCTGCGCCGCCGCCGCGCCCGCAACTCGTCGCACAAAATGGTGTGTCACTCAATTACTTTAAATAAAAATAACGTCAGTTTTATGGCCTCAGCTTAATTTGTATATGCATAATCTAACTTCTTTTGTTCAGCCCTAAATTCATTATTCCTGATTTTTGTTTATTCAGTTTTGTAATAGTAAAGATAGAAGTTTAACTAACGAAAGTTTCAAAGTGAAGAAATTCAAAAATTTACGACGTTAACTAAACAGTGCACAGTAAAAAAGTACAATATTAATCGCAATAAGCGGTGATAAATCTATTAAATGACAGATTTTCCGTAATCGTATAAAGCGAGCGATTACGCTTCGTCTGCATCATACTGATGGTATCTGATTGGCTAATTTTAAGATGGTCTAGCTGTCTTTACACAAAGTTAAAAATAAACAGATAATACGTGAAAAAAACTTCATCAATTACTAAAATTAGCAATTGCAACACAATCGAAAGAAGTTTTTAAGAAGTTAATTATAAATGGACAACAATGTCTGAATTAAATTCTCTGAGAAGATTCACCGAGTACATAGCAACACGAAGTTGCGCCTTTATTTTATCCCGCCCTCAGGTTGTAATTTCCGGTAATGTAATCCTATCAGGCCTCGGCAATAGCAACCCTAAAATTACAGGACCTTCAAACAGATTTTCAAAGAGCAAAGAGATACTGTATTTAATGAACGTTCTTTTATACGATTACGACAAAAGAAAGATCTGATTACTTTTGCAGATGTTATTGTTTAAGAACTATCAGCATTATTGCAATATGATAATCGCTTCCCTGTATTCGAATTTTCGGCAACAAAATAATCCCTCAAAATGTTGGATACGTACTCGTATAAGAGCAAAAATGAAAAATCGTAGAATGAATTTAAATCGCGTTCCATTCCGCCCCGAGGGTACGAGGCGGCGAGATATTGAAAAACTCCATAAAATACTAGTAATTTATTCTAGGAGTATTGTCTCTGATTCCAGTTAATAAAGTTGCAATTTCTGCTGAGTGCCTGCCAATATTCCTACGTGGTTAGTAGTTAGAACCACTATTTTACCAAATCCATTTTAGTGTATCATAACATGGCAAATCTATATTGGTATTGTATATCATGGTAAGCCTAATCGTGGTTAATATCTAAATATATCAAATGTCCCTCTGCCATAACAATGATATAAAAATATTATTGATTATTTATTATATCTTTTATTGTTATTCTTAGGCAAGTTATACCTACAACAAAATATTTATTAATATTGTCCGTTTTTGAGAAATTTAATTCATTTTACAAACTCAAAATTGAAGCGTGCTGAAGCGTGCTGAATTGAAGCTGTTTCCTGTTTTTAGTGGTACTCACTAAATGTATAATTATTATCCAAAGCATACATTTTATTGAGCTCATTGTAATGATTCCATGGATCCCATATACGTGTAATACCTATTAGCAAACTAACAATTTAATCATTATGACTTTTTTTACTCTAAATGCAAGGAGCATTTAGGTAAGATTAATTAAACGTCCTATGAAAATGCACAAATACGTTCGTGAAAACATTTTTTAAATAAAAGTGAAGCGATCTTTGAAGGCACATTTAAATGTACAAGGTCAAAATGGATGCTAAAGATAAATCTTTATATTGCGATCAATATTTGCAATCAATATTTATATTGCGAGGAATTCTAGCGCTTTTACTGAGATTGTTGAAATCATTATCTCGCTGTGATAAGTTCAACATCTTGATCGCTAAAATATATTGATGCCTAATTGTTCACCCTTATCACTAACAGTCACTATCAGCCCATTTCTGGTTATAGGCTTTTCCTAAGACGCATCACAAAGTTTTTTTGTTCAACTCTTCTCACCTAACTTACTTTAAGCGATAAGCATTTCCAATCTTAACCGCTTGGTGGCACTTTTTGATTCGGGTTAGCATTTCCTGGAACTCCTCTAATCCATAATACCCTAACTAATATTACAAAGCATTTTCATAGAACAGAATATTAATATTGAGAAAATATTTTCCGCCTGGCAGAATATGGGAGATGCCGTGATAGCGACTCCGAGTCAAGCGGGTCGCCGTGCGCCGCGTGTGCCGCGGAACTGTACCGGTTGCCAGCCGCCAGGTTGTCGGGTATGTAATCACGCAACCCTTCTTAACAAACGAACTTTACAATTACTGAGAACGCGTTTATCAATACCTAGTTCAAAACATATATATTGCATTACCACTTCGTATATGTGGTATTATTTACCTACTCTAATTGTAGACACATTTATTATGTGAGTAATATTCGATTGAAACCGACGTCGACATTTTTAATGTGTTCAATTAAACCTTTTCAAAAGTTACAATAAGTTTGGTGACATGTGATATGTTACATTAGACACACTGCCAGTATCGGCGACGGCGGCGTCGGTGGCGTCCGCGGACTCGAGCGCAGAGGACGCGTCGTACGCGGCGGCGGCGGCGCGGCGGCGGGACGCGCGCGACACGAGACACGTGCGTGCGCGCCGCCGCGATCTACACGCCCCCACCGTCAGGTATTCCTTACACCAAACTCGAATCGTAACGAGATATTTATAAACTTTGACTAAATTTAGTCAAAACAAAGTATTTCTCACGAATAGTGTTAAAATATGTTCGACCAACGCCAGAAAAAGATCAAATAATAAAATAATCAATCATACCATATGCTCCGTGATGAATGTACATGATACGAACGATACTGTCACGCCGTAATACGTCCAAAAAGTAGTGGCATGAAACTGCATTTTTAAAGTTTATGCCTGTACGAACATGATAAAACAAATTAACTTTTCTCTTCCCGATAAAGCCACCGGTTCTAGGAGTGGAATAGACGTTAAAGCGAAAAGGTTCGACTGTTTTGATAATACCCTAGATGCGAACTAGAGGTAGAACCCCGCCGATTTCCGATTACCAAGCATGGCTTCTCGCTTTAGGACGAGTGTCTAGCAATCCAGTTAGAAGAGCTAACATCGCATGACACGCATGGGATATCAGAGGACCCTATTAATATATTTTTAACATAACAATTCTATTGAAAACAGTTAATCAAAATTGAAGGACTGTCTGAAAGATATTCAATTAAATTAATTATGTTTGATAAAATGCATTGCGCTGTCGCATGTCCGCTGCCGACTGGGTATAGCTGTCGCGCTGTTCCAACCGCATCGCTGACCTTATGCCGTGTTGCAGATATTTCTCGCCAGCGGCGACGCCCGCGCGCCGCGACTGCCGCGACGCGCTCTGAGCTGTGGCCCTCACGAACGTTAGGACCGACTTGTACATAGTACTGTGTTACAAAATTTGTAAGCCCTCGTGTTGTTCTCCGACTGAACCAAACCATTTATTTAATAAACATGTGATGTTTTCATTTGTAGTTTCTTTCGTGACTATAATTTCCATCACTACACAATACGTAATATACTATGTACATACCTATCGAATGGTAAATTAGGTTATTTCTTAATTATTACCAATTTCCAACTAGAATCTGTATATTGTCAGTTTAAAATAAATTTATAAGCAAAGCAACGTTTTCATTATACGACAGCGAAATTTTAATTAGGTAGGACAGAATAAACAAAAGAAGCATTCCCTCGACAGTCGCATTCTTTGCAAGGCTAATCATCTTCAGATTTCCATAGTCACAAAAGAATACAATATTCATAGCAGGCTCTTATTGGCGTCGGAATTAAAGCGGGGAATTTAATGTTAAAATATCGACTCGCGACTTGGAGGGGTATGGCCTGGAATCCGCGCAAATAAAGCAAATAGCACACAAATGACGAGTTTTTATTCGGTGAATAATACATTAACATACATTTATTTGATTCTTGAGATTGTAACGTGGCAGCTTATTGTGACTGTGTTCAGCCCTTTTATTTAGGTTTATTTTATGCTTTCTGACGAATAAATAAATCCAGAACGGCATAAACAACATACCTACATATCTACTAGTTTTACATTTCGTCACTGCCGTACAAAATGTTTTTAGCGATAATTTCCATGCTAAGACAACACGTTATGCATCAGATTTCGTACGTATTTGTCCATCACCTCATGTGGTCAACGCGACCTTTTCTGAAGTCATAACCGAGACCAGGTTTTCAAATCTTACAAACAAACGTACTACGTACTTACGTAACTTAACGTTTTTTATCTAAGCATTATTTACTTTAAAATACCTATTCAGCTAAACAAAACATGACAAACCTGTAGGTACCTACTTGTCGATTGAGTACTAATTTCAACCACAAATACAGATCAAGTGTTAAATTACCTTTGTTTTCCTACAGCTACTGATTTGATAAATAGAAAACAAACATTATATGCATGTATGTCAAGTAATTACATGTTTATGAATCAGTTTTACTTTACAGAAAATATGTACATATAATATGTCAATAGGAATTATACATTATGTTCATGTAGAGACTGATGAACTTTTTATAGCTTTTATTTTACTTTATGTTATAGTTTTTATTGTTTATATTACATTTTGCATGTCTGTATTTTTTTAAATTTTTATCTGACAAGCAGGCAAACGAGGTAGTTGAT
>DWEE01002920.1:0-11019 GCA_018245755.1 Parelbella macleannani
ATTTAGCGTTCAATTTACACGCCCTCACAAATATATAACTTATTAATGTTGCATAATGTACCATCCTTAACAATACTGTATAATAAAAACTAGACATTTTATTACACCTACGAGTACTTGTTGACAGCCGTCGCAAACAGACTTGCTCAGTAATAATTTTATGTAAACTTTTGTCGCATTAAGGAATTATATTTCTATGAGTAATAAATGTTATGAGTGAAGTAAGGATTAAAGTGTCCTGTAAGGTGTCTAAGGATGGACAATGTAATTAAAAGAGTATAGTCCAAGTCGACTGCGCCAAGGCACATTAAGCAAACCGTTGGGACAATTCCGAACGTCCTCTGCTGACATTGTTTACGTTAAATTCAAATGTAAACAATTGTAAAATACAAGTTACCGGCCCGTCTCTGTTTATTTATAGTCCACAGCCGATTTCGCAACGATGACGGAACTAAGTTTGTTCAGATTAGATGTAATATTATTTTGCAATGCAATCGTGCCTCACGATTGATACTCATATATGAATGAATATTTAGCCTATTGCCTAGTTATTCTTTAGGAACAATAATATTTCGTATTCGTTTTTGTCGCATTAGTAATAGATCAATTTAAAATTAAACAGAAAAACTTATAATAATATTTCCGATGAATCCAAGATTCGAAATACGATTTGAATAATTAATGACTTGGACGGGTCGCACATATATTTAGAGTTTAGAACTTCACGTCTATATTAATAAATAAATATATTAATCAAAGTCACATGTTCTTTTTTTATTTGGTACCATAATATCACGCCTGTATTTCCCCGAACGGTTAAGCAGGCGATTGTAGGTAGTACACTTCCATGTTGTATTAGTTATGTTATATTTATGTCCCATGAAACAGAGAGAATAATGGGGGACGGAATAGGGCTGTTTTAAAATATGCTGTGCCGTAAACTTGAAAAACGTAAGTTACTCTGTAATTTTATGTGTCAGTCATTGTTTTCCGTCATAGAAATAATAAATTAAATTAAATTACATTTCGGAAACATTTTGAAGTGTACAACATTCATTTGAAAATACTCTAAGGTATGTTCAGAATCGATAATAAGCGTGCCCAGGTAAAATTATAGCCATTACTGAAACTAGCAAAATAGTAGATAGTTGACCATGTCATGTCATACGTTTTTTTAAATTAAATAAGCAGCAAAGGAGTAAAACAGTAGTTAAATGTTTCTGTAGTCTAGAAATGTCACTTAAAGGGGTGTTCAGTTTAACAGGATGTAACTCGCTTTTGTGGAAAGAGTCAACACAGCGGACATATTTCATTCTAGACATTTGTTTAGTTAAAGTGCCTTTACCACGTGTAACAAATGTACGCTGACATAATCTCGATCGAAGCTTAACGCCTAAAACATAGATTAATAAATAGTCAGAGACAGCGGCGATCCGTAATATATTGGAGAGAATACACATTACGAACTTAACCCGGCTAATGGTCGCGGGGTAAATAATTACCGACGTCTCAATTTGTACCGCGGAATGCGATCACGCTGCGCGGCTAATCACGATGTACGGCGAGCGGGCAGGGTTGACGGCATTGGTACGGAAAATGTTTTTGTTTTTATATTGTTTTAATATAGTATTTAAAAGTACTTGTGAGCCTCTCATTGCTTTTTAACATGAAATATCGCATCATCATGCGGTATACTAACATTATGGTAAGAAAAACGAATGTTTTATTATTACGTGCTTGACTTAGCTTTGTAATCTTTGTGTTAATAACTAAGACAATATGAAGATATTTTCAAATTATTTAAAAGTTATTGTTATGCAGTAAAATTTTTTTCTTTCTTTTATTTCATTTGCGAAGGGATGCCAGCATATGTTGGATGCGACTAGCCAGGGCGCGATGGTGCTCGTTGAGAGAGAGCTATGTCCAGCAGTGAACTGAGTATAAGCTTATGATGATGATGATAATGAATAAAATGTCTTTATGTAGAAATATTTTATTTTTTATAGTACGTATTTTTATTCATTTTTTTCCTCTGAAACCGTATAAAAGTTTACACGGTTGTTATTTATTAATTTTACTCTATTTTTTTTTAATAATTTAATACCAAAGTCGTGCAAACAAGATTTTTGTCACGTTATTATTGTCAACCCTTTGCACGATGCGGCACACAGATCAAACATAAATCACAACCAAATACGAATATACAACTTACCAGTTTCACAATCACAGTTCGCTTCTTTGTAATTAGTTGTAGCTATCAATATTATAAAGAAAAAAAAATTTTATAATAATCGTATATTGAATAATAAGTTTCGAAAAAAATCGACCTTCAGTTACTATTATGATTAAGCAACATTAAACTATAGCATAATATTATTTCTCCAAGCATTTCATATACATCAGTGTCAGCGGTAATGAAATAGTTCAGTTTATTTAAGTTCAGTGTGAAGTAAAGTCAATTTACCTAATGGTAACAGCCAATATTTGCTGATAAGAGAAAGCATGAGCTCATCAATTGTCTACTTTGAGCCGTACACATGTTTCGATTGTTTATCTTATATCAAAATTAAATTACATGTTCATCGGGCACCTGTTGACGTATCCTATGACACGAGAGGGCAGCACTGGCGGCTGATATAATTGATGAGCGGCCTGCTGGACCCCCGCCGGCATCCGAGGGTCACGCGTGCATTTGGTTCCAGACACAAGCGAAAATGTAATGTGTTCCGTATTATATTTGGGATAACTAGTGACAACTAATTACATAACTATTACAGATAACATGATAACAAAACGTAATTATGCATTTAATTTACTACAAGCAATTAATATTTCATTAGGTTTACGATATTTCGAAACTATTAAAATGTATGAAAACGTAACATGTTTGAATACCTTTCATCCAGTCTTCAAACAATCATAAGCTTTGTAGAATACATAATACAGAAATGTCGCCTTTGATTATGATCTCACTTGATGGTAAACGAGATGTAACACGCTTCCCTACAAAATCTAAATGTCTATTTACGCTTGTCTAGAATAATTCCAGATAACACGAATCGCAAAAAATAGAGATGAATATAATTCGATTGAAAGTGGTATTACATTTGTTTGTTGTTGTAAATTTGAATCTTTGTGGTATTAAATCGCTTTTTCTTCTAACTTATACCAACCAATACCTGCGTAGCGTATCTCGAGCGGTGGGTTGCCAAAATAAAACATTAATATTATAACGTTTTAATACTATTCCACGTCCCACCTGCTCTAATGAGAGGAGGCTTTTTAGATGTATCGAGCATTAAACAACAAGGGACGAAGGAAAACAATAATTATATTTAACTGTTAACATTGTTCTACGCAAGGCGATTCTAACATCATATTTTGTAGCAATAACTCTGTTAAAGAGTTGTTTGTGGTACAATAACTGGCGTTTCGGGATCATGTCATCTCTGGCCAATAAGCTGTACGCAAACAATTAGTTATATAATATTCAGCATACACTATGTAAAAAAGTTCAATAAATACTTATATTTTTAGTATAGCCGGATATCGAATTCGAATTATTAATGGATCATTGTGTAAGGGTGAAGCTTTATAATAAATCAATACTCCATATTTCATTACCACAATTTATCGTTTTATTATTTTTGAATATATATTTATTATTTTTGAAAGACAATAAACAATAGTAGATAACATTTACGTTTCAGTGTTATCTGAATAATAATATCTGAACAATAACAATTTAAAAATAGAAAATAAGAATTAGTGCGATAATCAAGTCGTAAAAATGCGATAATATTTTCCATTGACGTTTACCGTTATCGTGATCGTGTCGTAGCCGCATCGCATAGTAAAAAGGTGAAGAACTAAAAAAGGTTCATTTTTATAACGATATCTTAATTTCCACGGCGCTTGTTGATCGTTTGTGGAGCTTTGACACAGCGGCCGGAATGTTTTATTGTTACGCGCACCAGACCCCAATCCGCCACGGTTATAAACAACGGCATAATCATATTTTAGGGACACATGATGTGAACATTACAATACGTATCAGTTTTTTATATAACATTAACATATCTGTATTTTGTATATGAAGAGATTATGTATGGAATGACGTAATTATAACCCAATATGGAAGACCAAATAGGTCAGTAACAGGCTGATGGGGAGTCAGAAGGTTCCGAAACCGGTGAGCGTCTATGGAAATACTGATGAATGTAGAAGCATGTCAGGTCTGTTTAGTCTTCGATTGGGTTAGCATACCTATACTCTATCAAATTTCGCTACTTGGATTTTTTTTTAAATCGTAGACACAAATGCAGAATTGGATGTACCTAATTGAAAATAGCCCAAATACAATAATTGATTCTGGGGCCGTATTTATCTTTGCCACTTGCGGTGTTGACGGTGCAATATCGTAGACCTTGTCAGCCAGATCTGCTAATTCCGACAATGCTAATTTCGGTTGCGATGCGATCACTGTTTGTATATTCTTCGGCAAACGGCTAGACCAGATAGTGCCCAAAAATTCACCCGGAACCTTTGGTCCAGCTAATTGCTGCAGATGTCTGAGTCCTGAGAAACTGCGATGGGCGTCGGTCTCCAAGCTCTTCGTGAACCAGCAGTTGGCGAAATTAAGTAAGCTATATCTAATGATTGAGAGAATATATATGCATAAATAAAGTCAATCATTATATTATAGTAGAAAGTAACTAAATATCTCATTGCCATATTGGTGTACCTACTACGAAAAAAGCAAACCGTAGACAATCAATATTCTTTCCCTAACCTTTAAAAGAAATTCTCTTAATGTAAACGATACATCACAAAAGAATTAGTTATTTTCAAACTGGCATACACAGTCTAATGAGTTACAATGCTATTACGCTACTAACAAGTAAGGGGTGAGCAGGAATGAAATTACCCACACAAAGGGCTCGCGAGTCCCTCCACGGGGCGCCTATTATCACACTCGAGCGTATGTAAGTAACATCTATAAGCATTTTGATCTTTATTACTATGGAGATTAGGGCTACGTTCTCCAATTAAAATGTATGATCCGAGGTGTCTTTATTATACAAATAAATACAGTCGTTAACAATTGTGTCCGCGTCGAAGGAATGATGCTTATCGGGTCAATTGTACCCCGCGAACGGAGGAGGGCTATGTCGGAGGAAAGAAATGAATTGCGTGTTATGTGCTGGCTTGCACATGTGACTCCTCCATTCGCAAAAGTAAATATGCTTTGGCCTTATGTTAGGAAAATAAATAAACTGTTTTCTTTATTGTGATATATGTATTCAGCAGAAAAAGATATTATGTTTAAAAATGGAATGGAGTATACATTATAAGGCTGCTTAGATTTTATGCGTAAGGAAGTGTTAAAACCAAAACGCGTAAATTGTTGCCACGCGCGTCCAAATAATGCTAATATGTCGGGACGACTTACTTATGGCTATCTATACCTACAGAACTTTGCAAAACTGCCATAGTAACCAGATAGCTTATAAACTATACACACATGTACATACGTACCTAAATACATCTCTATATACATAGATATTCTATTTTGATCCAGTAATAACAAATAATCATGCTCATCATGCAAGTATTAATGGGCATCG
This sequence comes from Parelbella macleannani, assembly GCA_018245755.1. Lineage (NCBI taxonomy): Eukaryota > Metazoa > Arthropoda > Insecta > Lepidoptera > Hesperiidae > Parelbella > Parelbella macleannani. The sequence continues at coordinate 5,628 of DWEE01002920.1, forward strand.
ATCCCACCATTCCCACCCTCTGGCTTAGCAGTCAGGATCAATAGACACTGGAACTAAAAAGGCCAGTGGTCTAATATCTAACGTGCAACAACGTGCCAGAAGTGGCGTGTAAAAACTTTTCGCCCTTTACCCGATGAAGGATTGTATTAGTCATGGATTTTACACGTGTTTCGTTGATATCCCAAGCTATCGACAGTTTCACCAGCTCCACGGTGAACAAGCCGGCACGTCCATTCGAGATAACCCGGCACATTACCTCCCGCCGGCCATCAATGTCCACAATTGAAATATGTATTCCGGTTTAACGACACGTCAGTTATAACCAACACTACTATATTACGCCTAAAACAAACTTTGCGATAAGCAGCCTCGTAAAACGGCCGAGATGACATAAAACGCAATTAAACACTATCTCCTTAATAACGTAACAGGTGGAGATACTCGTAAAAATATTTTATGTTCTTCCCTTCGGCTCTGCCTCTGTGGGACCACGGCCGAATAAAGATGTATCGATAACTGTATGAACTGTATACTGACGTATCAAAAGGAATTACGTCAGGTTTGAAAGGATAGACATAGGTACGAGTATTTAGCGCTCGGTGCTCTCCGCTTACCTCGGAAGGGATCTGGCGTGATAATATATAAATAGTTATGTTTTCTGTGTGTTCTTAGGCGCTGCGATGTATTTAGCACTACGTTCTCGTATTTGGGCTAAGTTGTAGTTTCATTTGATTATCTCCAATAGCACTGTGTTCCTTAAAATATTGCCCATTCATTGTACAGACTTATTAAATTAATTCTGTACATTTTTCTGGTAGACAGATCTCTTTTAACTTTCCGTGACGTTACGAATGCACAAAGCCATTAAATACAATGTTTTGATTATTTATTCACAGTTTAAACTACATTCTTAGAATGTTTAAGTTTTAATCTTGAGTAATGTAACTCACCGCTGAATAAATTCATGGGCTGGTCCTAGTCCCTTGAAAATCTTAATTTTCATAATATAACGAAAGGGTGGACAGAGGAGTGTAGTATTTTCAATTTTCAAAAGTTCATTTACAATGTTTATTTACAAAGTGCCGAAATCCAATAACAGTGCAGCTCTGCCGGCCATAAAGGTCACAGTATTTGACGTTGGGCGCAGTAAACGTCAAATATTAAACTCGCCTACCCAAAACTCCGGTGACATCCTTAAATTGATTGCGGCCATAACATTTTTTAATGGCAAGTCACATTCGTAAAGCTTTCCCACTGTTTCATATTTTTATTTACAATGGAACGTTTTGTTAGTTGAATTTTATTGTTTTTTTAATAGTCGTAAAATATTTGTAGTAGGTACTTTTTCCATAGAACCTATCACATACGGTGTATCTGTCTTCATCGGTTTTTAGTTAAAAAATCATTAAAATGTTAGAAATAAGGTCTCAATTTATAATGTGTTCATTTAAATTGCAAATATATTTACGCGGTAGTACCTACTAATTGTTGATGGCAAATGAAGATTAGTAAATAAGCTTAAATAAGCGTGGTAAGTTAGGCAGTGTTATTAACGACATATGTACATAGGTAGGTATATTGTTGTTGTTTTTCCTATAAACATTGTATAAGATTTATAGCGGTGACTTTTACATATTTACGAACCTTACACACATTACAGCTCATGTAAATTACAACTGTTTAATCTTTTCAGGATTTAGATCGATCGTTAATTACTTATGCTCATTTGTCTTATTGCTTTTCTGCTTCAAAATGATCATACTTTTAATATGACACCAGAATTAGGATGTTGTCTGCATTCAACCTGTTGTACATACTATCAGTGTTAACGAAGAAAGAAATATTTAAATGAAAATTATGTAATATTTTCGTATTCTAAACAGTAGTTGTACAATATAAATACTCTGGACCACTCACAACAAAAAGCGTGCGACTGATAAACATTTCAATAAAGGTGTCACATAACGCAACCTCTGGTATAATTGATACGGAACCAACTCGCTATCTGAAATGGCCACATTCCCCTGCTTTTATGGGTGATAAATACTTTATAGGGTCATAATTATGACCATAGAGTGGTAATTTTAATTGCCGGCCCACCGCGCGTTAATTTGTGTTTTACGAGTTGGTTATTTTGTCGCCACGATGTCGTACCGAGGTACTACACATGATTATTACAACGAATACTTCTGATACAGCTATCAAAAGGAAAGAAAGAAACTTTCAATTTGCCAATTTACCGCAATAACAACAAATTTATGCAATATATAGATGGAAATGCCTGTAAAAACAATAATAAAATGTAAAAAAAAGGTCACTTAGACACATACAAACAAATTGAGTTAAAAGCGGCACTATGCTGACAAAAAACTGCGCCCTCAGATTATGCATCATCAGATTTCAGTGCTTTATTTTCTGTACATTATACAGACAAATATAAAAATATAACTTACAACATAACCCTTTTCTTAAGTGGCTACATAAGTCTGAGTCATGTGATTGTCAGTGAGTGACAACCTGAGAAAGATTCGCCATATAAAACAACTGCTACAACTCTTGAGGAAACCAATTATTATTTTTGTAGAACTCTTTACGGCAGAGTTTGAAAGCCTAAAGTCACTAACATCAAGCGATGCTACTTAGGTCGGAGATCCTACGTTAGTAAGTTATCGGTAACCAGTTTCTGCCAAATTTTAAATGTTTATGGCGAAATTTCTTTAATTTGGTCCTTCACTTTGCTTTTTATATTTCCTATATTCCGATACATATTTTGGGAATTATGTATCACCGTATAAACGAGCGACAATCAATTTAATATGTAGTCGTACAGAATGACAAATACCGAACAATTAGAGATGGTGAGCGTCGTAATGAGTAAAGAGTGCGCACGCGCCGACCAGCTGCACTCAGCTTCACAACTCACTTCCTCTGATCTTTGACTCGGCCAATTGTCCGCATCTGCCGTCTTGACGGCCCTCGTCACTCCAACCTCACCACCCCGCCGAGATCTTTCCTCCGTAAGCACTCCAAATAATAACAGCACAAGCATTGGGGATCACGATATAATGGTATGTTTGCTAACAAACAAAATGTTATTTGCAGTCGACTAAATCACCACTTAAACCAGAAGTATAATACAAGATGTTGGTCCAACGGTATTAAATAACTTTGTAAGAAATATGTTAGTCAATCCGTTGTTGGCACGAGGTTATGAGTTGAAGTGGTTCGCGATCAACTAGGTGTTTCCGCTGTATCAGCTGTTTACGATGCGACATCTAATAAACATTATTGAGACGACGCCCACGAAATAGACAGAGGTCGTTGTCTTTGTTTAGTTGTTAACATGAGGTATTATAGAAGAGAAGTTACACCGTCAAACTTGTCAGCGAACTGACGGAAAGATGATGACACAAAAATTTCAAAGTACAATCAATATATAAAGTTAATTCCGACCAATAATGTTCCAAAAATATGAAAACTTCAGTCGAAATGAAAAATATATACGGGATAAACTAATTCAGGACCGCGCTGATCACAAAATTCAAAGACCGGTATTATTCAGCTGTGATAATGTTGACCGTATCGCCGCTGAGAGATGTCGGGCGAAGTTTGTGAGGCGACAGAGGACTGACGCATCTGAACTCCGTGAAGGTGAATTTAGTTCTTACTACTATGGACTAAAAGGACAAATAGATCCAGTTTATTCTGTTATGTCTCATGCTGTTAATGAGCGCGACCAGCCGCACAGATATGTCATTCCTACGTATCCTTCGTTAGTACCAAATCTGCGTTGGACTCCAGTTACTGGAACAGAGTCAGTGCATGACATTCATGCAAACGATAGAGAATATGTTAAAGAATCACATTTCATCTGTAGATGTCGAGAATGTGGAGGTGCACGTTGTCGAGGTCAAACTGATTTAAGCGAATACACCATTCGTACATTTAAAGATAATATAACAAGGTTCACGGATAATTCCACTATGACTCCTAAGCTACATGACGCCTGTTGTGGATCTTGCACACCTGTAATGTCATCTGGGAAAAACTCAAACGCATCTTTATCAGGTTCTGATGTAACCGTCCGTGAGAAGTCCAGTCCCATAACGGTTTCTCATGTTTACATGGGTTACGATCCAGTATCGATTTTAAAGAAAGCAACAAAATGTGAACCTGTTAAGTATTATGAGAAAGAGGTTTATGAGAATTACAGTACACAGACGGATAAGAAATGTCGGATCTCAGATGATTTCCAAGAAGCAGTAAGAGACACAGAAGACGAATGTAATGAGCTCAATAAATCAGTGTTGATTAGATCCTTTCCCAAGGTGATACGAAATAAATATCGCGATTGTCACGACAATGAAAATGAACCCAGAAAAAATATTTACAATGAAGGAATAAGTGACTTAATGATAAATAATTTACCGCCAATTCACTCACATGCATATCCCAAGCGACTTCAGTCACCAACAGATTTGAAAACTGATTACAGCAAGATTCCCGTTGTAAATAAATATATTAGAAAAGTAGACGAAATGCCATTCACCCATAATAAAGGATCTAAATATCATTATGATTGTAAGAAACCTCCAACAAAGTTCTACATTGCTTCTAATACCATAACTGAAAACCTGACACCCAAACACACTAGTAGGAAGTTTAAGAAAACTTACTCTAGCAAACCTCTCCCTTAAAACAATATACAGTCTGTCAAGTTTCCAAAAAAAGTCCTGACTTCCGAGTGAGACATTGAATATTAACTTTTTGACAAAGAACGATAAGTGCAATCATTATATGAATGAAATAGAAAATTATGATTAAATAAAAATTATGCTTGAAAGGCGAAAAAAAGGCGTGATGATACGTTAAGTTTGTTACGTAAAAAATATTCTGCACCGACTTACGGAAACCCTCACAAAATGTTAGTTGTACATTCTATTTAATCTACTCATAGATAACTTAGTAAAAAGCTCAAAGTGCTTGATTATTCATACCTTTATTTTTAATTGGAATCTCTATCTTTAAATATGTAGGTATATTGTTGATACGAAACTATTATTAGGTGAGGTGGAGAAGTGTGTACCTAATCTTTATCTGTATCGATATTATTGTACAGATCAATAAGGATGTGTTTCATCTGGTGTTTTAGGGTATTTTTTAACGTTTAAACAATTCTTTCCTCTCGAGCTCCAGCACAAACACCATCAGAGATTCATGCGCAGATGAGCGGTGATTAACTCAGCAGCTCGCGGCCAAGGGGTCAGCAGCTGCAGAGAAAGTACCCTTGATTGAATAATCTGTTACAATTGCGCGTGGACGCCGCTGGGTTCTGCAACATTTTAAATAACGATGTTTTCATGTATACAATACATACATCTTAGTTTATTGT
>DWEE01002921.1:0-11019 GCA_018245755.1 Parelbella macleannani
ATGGATTACATTTTTAATAATTACAATCGTATTATGCATTGTATTTTACATATAGGTACTGAATTTATCAACTGCGAAATTTACAATTCTGCAGCATTTCCCAATAAAAGGTGTTAATCTCGAAAGACTCCGCGGGGAATTTGGTACTTAAGGAAATATTAAACGAAAAATCAATCAACTAAGAAGCTATCGTAAATATATACACTGTGTGCATACGAAGGGTTGCAATGTTACGACAGGCAAAAGGACCTGACGGGGCTGGGCGTGGTGCTGCGCGAGACGTATCTGCCGCTGCTGGCGCTGGGCCGCCTGCCCGCGCTGCCGCAGCTGGGCCTGCACCACGTGCGCACGCTCATGCCCACGCCCACCTTCACGCTGCTGCCGCACTCCTGGCGCAAGGTACATAGCGACACGACCTCACAAATGGAACGGTGGGGAACGGAATAAGCTTACGGCGGCTCGTGGATTAATTATTTCGATAGTATGGACATAGTCGCTTGTTTTTCCTCTGTTCTGTGTTAGCCAGTTTTGTTTATTGATATCCGCAGATAAGGGTGATCTACGCCGGAGCGTACTCTCTGGAGGTGACAATTCGCGGCTGCAACATGGTCACCATCCGCGACGGAGCCTACTCCAAGTTTGACAGGAGCACCGTCGTCGATGAGTTCTCGCCCGCACAGGGGCTGAGAGTAAGCAATTTTTCGTGTACAAAATAAACACTCGCATAACACTCACACTCCTCTGTTTGTTAATAAAAGTTTCTTTAAAATTACTTCAAACGCTTCGGAGTTCAGTCCAAGCGAAGTAATCAAATTTACTGAGGCAAAGTGTTTATAGAAATTGACAAAATTATCTCATGAGCAGAGATAAACGCAGACATTTATTTTCTGTTCTTAGTAAGTCTGTTCTCCTCGGTTATACCATTTTATAGTGACATTTTACTCTTTGAATACTAGTTTTATATGCTGTAACACATTACAACCACTCGGACTCGTTTTCTGAGTACATCTCGCAGTTCGTTACCTTTCGTGCAGGCGTTCCTGTCGCGCTACGTGGACGACAACGTGAGCGCAAGATTGCTTATAGAAGAGGATAACCCGCCCTCGCCGATGTCTCCGATGCCGCCAGGTATCGTATACTTTTAGCCCTCGAACGGGACGGATAGAGAATCATTGAAATAAACAATAGCAATTCATATCGAGCGATATCGGGGCCGCGGGCGTCGAGCCCGCCAGGCGCACGTTTTACAATGCACAACAGCGTCAACCGCTGACGCCAGTACACCGTACGCGGTAGGCTCGCCGGCCACTAACAGCGCACTGCTCGGTTGCATGGTGGCGCGCAGGCGGGCTGCGCTTCCCCGCGCCGCTGACGCCGCCCGCGCCGCACACGCCGCACTCCGCGCCCGTCACGCCGCACCCCGCCTCGCCCGCGCAGCACCAGGTACCGCCGCCCGCGCCGCCTTCTCCTACTCCATGTTACTCGACGAAACCGACTTACGTTCAAATAAAAATTCATTTCACGCCCATGTCCGCTCACTTTTACTGCTCGCATGTATATGTCGCGTCCGAGCGTGCTAACAATGAAGTAGCTATTTTCAAGTATGCTCCAGTAGCTCCCTGTTAGCGTTACATAACCAGTATGTAGGTACCTTTAACTACCTCGTCCATAAGTGGCAGCGAGTTGTTTGCGGGCTTGTAGCATGTTACATCCTCCCAGATGGGCGGCGGCTCGTTCAACTTGACGTCCCCGCCCGGCGCCAGCGGAGGCGGCGGCACGGGCGTAGGCGCGTCTCCCGCCTCGCCGCTGGCGCCCTCCCCGCTGGCACCCGTTGCCTCGCCGCACCCGCCGCCCACATCGCCCTTCACGGCCTGGCCCGCGTCACCTTCGCTGCCGCGGCCGTCGCCCGGCCACCACCCGTCGCCACGCCACCACCTGGAGCACAAGGGCCCGACGGCCAGCTCGTCGACGGCGGCGGGCGCGCGCGCTGGGGCTGGAGGGCGCGCGTGGGCAGGCGCGGCGGCCACGCCGCTGAGCGTGAGCAAGCTGGAGGCGCTATGCGCGGCCAGCGAACCACCACCGGGCGCTCCGCCGGGCCCCGCGCTGGCGCCGCTGCAGCGCTTCCTCTCCTGCGTCTACATGAAGCGGACACTTCAGCGCTTCGTGCAAACCGAGGAATACGTACGTATACCGGAAAAGCATTGTGAAATACTGATTGTGCCAAATCAAGCAGATGAATTTATTTCACTTCACTTTCACTTATTACCATTACACCGTGGAATTTTGGTCCAAATCTAGACTCCGAATTACTACTAGGAATTGTAAATTAAACAACCTGATAGTACCACTGAGTATACTATCCGGAGATCGAACCTGGGATCTCTCGATTAGCAGACGCACTTACAACCACTCGACGTGAATATCATTGCACCACGTTCTAAAGTTGTTATACTATATATTATAACATTGACATTAATATACTGTCATTGCTGCAGACTACAAATGAGTGGAAATCCCTGCAGACGTCTATTTTTTCTGATAAGTATAATTTGGAATTATTTAACACGAGAGTTAATAGGCACTTTCTGGGCAAGCGTACTATATCTTAGGCTGCATCTCGCTTTGCATCCTGTTGTTAAATAAAAAATACATTATCGGCTATAAAGAATATCAGTAAATATACGTCTATTTGTCTATTTGTATGTTGCCCGTCCAGCTGACGCTGGTATCGGTGGACACGATGAGCCTGACGTTCCGCTGCGACAGCGCGGGTCTGGCGGCGCGCGTGGCGCTGCACCCGCAGCACATGCAGTCCCTGCACCTGCAGCTCACGCCGCTGCCCGACCACAAGGACACCTGGTCGGCGGATGATCTACAGGTCACTTCCATAGTACTGCACGAGGGATCGCCTCAAACCAAATATCTACATTTATCGAAGTCGAGTCGCCATACGATCCTCGGCCAAAACCGAAATCACCATAGATCATTTATCTTCTCCTCAAGTTTCGACCGAAAGTAAAGTAGAAACCCGGAAAAGTAGTGATGATTTTCATGGTAGGCAAAATAAACATATATATAGTTATGATCGAAGTCGGGGCCCGCAAGTTGTCGCGGGGCGGGCCGCCGTGCTGAGCCGCGTGCGCTGCGCAGGTGATGGAGAAGTTCTTCGAGCAGCGCGTGGTCATCGCGCCGTACCGCGCCACGGCGCTGCAAGGCTGGGGCCGCGCGTGGGGCGCGCCGGCCGCCGCGCTGCCGTCGCTGGTGGCGCTCATGCGCGCCGAGCTGCAGCCCGCCGCGCCCGCGCTCTGGGCGCTGCAGTGGGCGCTGCGCATCCCGCCCGCCGGCCCGCAGATCGTGCCCGCCGGACAGCCCGCCGTGCTGCTCGCCAAGCACAAGATTTTGTTTTTCGTAATTATACCTTCTCGCCGTTTCTGTCGCTTCCGCTTTTCTTATTCGACTGACATGTGTAGATTTTTCAGGGTTGGCCGTGTGCCCGCGAAACCCCAACGCCTACGTAGTCGTAACGGAAGCTGTGCTCCAAAATTATGCTAGGGAGCCGAGGTTCCATGGACGAGTAGACGGTTAAATCGAGCCCTGGACCGTTTTTCATTTAATCCTAAAATTTAATGTTATGACTGTTACATGTATCACTAATTGTCCGCGACGACAGGGCGACACATGTGCAAATACCATTCGGGGTCAACCGCACCGGGTATTCCCCTTACGTTCCGACAACGCTTTTCGAATGAAACCTGCTTACCGAATGTACTTAACTGGAAGACATAATACTGACCAAATGTGCCCGGTCGCAGATCTGCCTTACGCGCGGCGAGACGCAGCTGGTGCTGCCGCTGGTGTATGACATGCAGACCAACGCCATGCAGATCGCGGAGCGGCGCGACGCACAGCAGCCGCATCTTATTGCTGTCAATTTACACCTTAAAAGGTATGTTGAGCAGTCTGCAGTGAAATATTTTAATATTTAACCCAGCAGATGGGCCACTCTGTAGCATACGCTCGCCGTCGCCTGGGAACAATTGCATTTGTAATGCAATTTCCTAGCACAGGCATCTTATAAACATGAAACGGAGGCTTTACATATATGTAAATTGTATGCAAGATTTGTAATTTAGGAGATGTTGTGTTATGATGTGATGAGCGTTTTATTTGTAAGTGATAATAACTCGAGCCACGCGCAGGTTTGCGGAATTCAACCAGTCGCACGGCGAGTGCATCCTGTGGCCCGGCGTGCGCGACCTGCTCATCAACTTCACGCTGCCGCAGGACGCGCCGCCGCCCGCCGCGCCGCCGCCGCCCTAGCGCGCCCCGCCCCACGCACCCCGCCCCACGCACCCTGCCCCACGCACCTAGCGTCCTAGCAACCCCCGAGAGTTGAGCGCAACATGCTCGCATTCGGGTTCCACTATCAGCCTGTCATCGTCCACTGCTGGACATAGGCCTCTCCAATGGCACGCCACTGAACTCGATATTCTGCTCTACGCATCCAACAACTTCGTGTTCCACTCGACCGTAATCATTCAGTCGGGTCGCTCGAGAATAAAACCAAGAAATAATTCGCCCGTGGGTTCAGCCATATTTTCAAATGCGCAATGTGACCGATATATAGGTAACGTTATGTATATATTAGCCAAAGGACGAGATACATATAAAATGCATAACTGTGTACTGTCAAATTTTGTTAACAACTTTTATTTAACAATTATGTTGAAATTGTATATTTTCGTTTAAATAATCAAGTCCTATAATGTTCGTTATATTTAACAAAAGTAAGCAGAAGTCCTATAGTTCGTGGTATTTAACAAAAGTAAGCAGAGGACATTCCAAATGTCAAGGCCCACTTTTAAAGTTGAACCTCATTAGTTATTATGATAACAAAAAGATTTTGCCAGAAAAAACCTACTTTTTCATGAGTCTTTCATAATCGTAACACGTGTGTCGTCTGCCGACTCGCACTGGGCCCGCGTGGCCTACTTTGATCTGAATCCTTCCTATTATTATAAAAGACCCATGTAAAACAGAGAAACGATAAAGTATTTTATTTATGTATTTTTTTATTAATGATTATAACTCATATTAATTACTAACACGTAGTTCTTAGCTCCGCCATCGACAGCCACGCAACATCGGTGTAACTGAATTGGATAATAATAAGGCGTTCAAACTCTTTAGAAATCTGTTGCCTGCCGCCGGAGACTGCAGGAGGCGATATGTTATGACATATAACCATAGACATTGCGTAATCGCCTCTTGAATATTGCAGTATTTCCCGACAAGATATTCTATAAACGCATATTCGTGGGAACACTGAAAGTGGCAGCTGCAGTCAACCGATCCATGCCTATTTATTGTATTGTGTTATAATTATCATTTCTTACTTTATATATTTTGTTTGCAATATTTATTAAATACATTTATTAAAAAATATTGTGTTTTTACTCGAAGTTAGTTAGTTTCACTCGCAACCAAGAGGGCGTTCATGTTTCAGTATTAATGTTTGCGATACGTAACGTAAAGTATAATCTATGAAATAGCCTATTGCTTGCATTGTTCATCGAATGGCCACATGCGTGAAATAAGTCAAATATTTTAGTTGGATAATGAAGTGCAGGCACAAGGTACGAATAACGCTCGTAAAAGGATTCAACTTGGTTTATCAGTGCTTACTTAACATTTTTGGGTCAAGTATACATTCAAGTCCCTTCAGGGTAGCAGCAGCAGCAGCAGTGGTCGTTCGGTTAGGTCTCCGCATGGATACGAGACTACGGGCCTCGAGGATGCCCTCTTTACCCGGGCAGTCTCGGGGGATCAACTGCCCCCTGTTGACGTCACCCCGTCGTTAGACGGTGACTTTCAGGGCAAGCAATGCATTAGCGACGGTGAACTCTTACCATGAGTTGGACCGTCTGTCTACCATGTGCTTAAAAATGTAATTCCTTAAATAAATTTAAATAATTAATTTATGCAATATAATTAATCTTACAACAATCAGCCAGCGTTTTTTCAACCCATATTTGCTTCTAACCTCACCCATTCCATACACATTGGTAATAAACATTAATTTTTGAGTTTGCTCATCCATTGGAGTTTGTTATTGTACATAATTTTTGTATAAAAACGGATCAGAGCGCAAGAGTCTCTCAAGTTTCCAGAGTTTTGTTATCTATTTATCGGATTATCTTTGGGCTACATTGTTGTCAAAAAATTTTGGCAATGCCATTTAATTCAAATGACAGATGATGTACCAAATTTAATGTGCACATAGAAATAGTTATCGTATTTCTCACTCCTGTTGATGTTATGGTAAATTACTTGTATGATACAAAACACACATGGAAACATTTTAAATCGAAGTTAATGGTATGGCAGCAAACACAGTCAAGAATATCAATTCTATGGATACAATATTAACTTACGACAACAAAGACCTGGTAATTATGATGACAAATAGCTGTGTTAACTGTGTGGTACCGTGTTCACGCATGCCGAACAAATTGATTATTTGAACTACTTACTTCGAAAACTATTCGATGAAATATCTATTCAACTTTTTCTACCTTTGAACTTTTCTATAGTGATTTCCTTGTTATACCAACATAGGTAGGTAGTCCTTTTCCGCGGTTCGGCTTCTCGTTCCGCAGTGTTCATACTGGTGATTTTGGCTTATAAAATATTTATTGAACTTTAACTGAACCATTAGAGCGTGTTTAGACTCTTTTTTAAACTATCGTCGAGCCACTGTTTCTTATTCGGTCAAAACTGGCTCGCGTGTACTCTGTGCGTGCACATGGCCACAGCCACAGTATCATAACACGACAGCGGCGCAACATCAATCATAACAATGACTAACCGGAATGAACGTCAGCAAAGCCAGTGGTCGGTGGTGGTGTCCACGAGCCACATCCCGGGCATGGACAACGCGGCGGGCGGCGGCACGCGGCCGCAGCCGGCCGGCCGGCGCCGCCTGCGCTGCGGCGCGCTGGCGCTCGGCGCCTTCCTCGCCATGCATTGCCGCGTCGTAGCCTCCGCGCTCACTGGCGGCTTTTGTTAGTGCACGCATTTATCGTCACATAAATGTAGTATTTTCAAACCTTACTGATTGCCTCACGAGTGTATTTGGAATATTGCAAGAAGTAATATGGATATAACATAGTCGCGTGCTGAAATCCACATCGGAGACACACCGTGTGTTTGATAGCACATGTAGCAACGTGTACCTACTCGACATTAAAGCATAGTAGCGTTGTTGAACCATTCTAAATCACAATTTTTCTTTCTTTAATCAGGCCACATGCTATAAGTATATGCAGCATGCGGGGCGCCTGTGAGACCAGTCCCCATCTTTCGAATATTTACTTGATATTATCGAAAATAAACATCGCTGGAAAGAGTTGTTTCAAATTTTTAGAGATCTATCTATGTTCTTGATAAATAGTGGATAAATATAATATTTTAATCATAACGTACGAAATGTTCTCATTTTAGTCCTCTTCTTAATATTCCTGACGGTTGCTATCGCTTCACTCGCAAATCCATTGCGGCACTTTGAAGTGTACCTCGGCGAGTGGAGCATCAGCGGGCCAGGTCGGGCCTTCCGTATCATACCTGTTCTCGATGGTAAGAACATGTTTCTGTACATGTTTAAAGACATGTTTTGTTTTAGGCGATAGAACATGTAGGTATACGATTCGCCAAAGGTATTACTGCCGCTACAACTTATGTGGCAAATTAGATTACCTATGCTTATTTAAGGAGTTAGATTATCTACTGTTTGTAGGAATTTACATACTTATTTAGTGGATTAAACTTTTAAGAATTAGGTGACCCCGTAATGTTAGGTTGGATTTTGTAAATATTAAACGAATAAATGAGTAAGTAGTCCTGTTAAAGGTTAGTTATAAATGCCCACGAGCGACTGCGGCCAGTTATTATTAACTCCAAGGATCGGTCGTCTGACTGTTTTGAAATATTAATCCACTATGCTTCGAAATACGGGAACAAATGAAGGTTTATGTACTTTCCTAGTCCTTTTGGTACCTTTATAAGAAAAAGAGGTTTGGAGTTGGAAATATTAAACTCTCTGTTCCATTGTAGGCATCGGTTTTGCAATAGGCATAAACGCTCTGATCCGCGCGATCAACTGCTGCACCATGGCGTCCATATCGGCCATCTACGTGAAACATTCGGTGGCCGACAGCAAGCTACCCTTCACGTATTGCAGAGATTTCGAATTGAAACCATACGATCCAATTCTAAAAGATGCCAGAAACTTCATGCTCAAAGAGGTATGTCAATAACACACGAAAATCTTGAACGAATTTGATTGCTATAATTTTAATTATTGGGTCTTTCTTTTTAAAATATCATTTTCATAGATTGTAAAGTACAGTAGCACGTCTGTAATCCCTAAAGGAGTAGGCAGAGGAGTTTAATACATTCCCACGTTTTATTAGTATCTAACTTTCTAGTCCCACGTGGAATAGACGGTGAGCCGATTTCCATACACCGAGCATAGCCACAGATTCCAAAGCACTACTGGAAATTTCTACCAGGGTAGATACTTCCTAGATTTTGTATTTTAATATGATAATTATTACAATCATAATTATTACAACCATTGTCATTACAATAATTTTTGTAATTTGTTATGTAATAGTACGTATCCTTTTTACTTTTTAGTGTTGTTTTAAAGTGATGTTGAATTACTATAATATTATCTGAAAACTGTGATGATGTGCTTGTTGTCGGGAGCTGGTACTCAACAGTTTTGTAAATAAGAACTTCATTTACATTTCGTGAACGTTGTGACAGGTTTATGATACGTTGCGTTACACCGAAATGCTCGTAGCTCAGGCACCGCGTTATCTCTCTAAACCGAGCGAGACTGGCCGCCTCGCGGATGAATGAAAGCTCGTCACTGCGGCCTTCTTGTTATTATTGATAATAAGAAGTAGTTGAAAGTAAAACGTGCTTCTGCGGATAGCCCTGGGAGATGTCTATGAAATATGTATGTAGATACATATAATCCTAAATATTGCTATTTCGGGAAAATTTCAAGTTGGAAGGTTGACGGTACTGGGTTCCCGCGAGCTCATTGGATGGGCGATAATATTAAAGCATTGCACTTTTTACAGTCTAGGTTCTCTTTAGCAACTGGAGAACTTTATCAATACGATGACGAAGCGGAACAAAGCACGGTGGGGTTGTTCGACCATGCTTGGCGAAATGCGACACGGTTCAGGTGGACGTCATTTAATTTCCGTTCAAATTGAACTAGTCAAAAATGAACAGCGTCAATAAGTATTTAACGTTTTCATTGTGTGCTGTAATTTAACGTTAATAAATATAGTAGAACCGCTGGTGTAGAATGAGCCACGGTGGCCACTTCATTGCGTGTTTCTATGGCGATGCGTTAAAGATTCAGACGCGACGCGTTGCGACGAACGCATGAGCAGTGGCAATACCAGTGTGTTTGCCGCTGAAACTGGATACAGACTTTTGGCTCTGTTATCTAATGCAAATATCACTAAACTGGGTGAATTACTGATGTGTGCGCTCCGAATTCTATAAGATGTGTACGTGAGGATTACGGTCAAAAACCTCCTATGAAAGTGATAGGCTGATGATGGATAATAATGATGTATGACGGAGTAAATGCTACTAGTGACCATTTGTTTATAAAGAGATAATAAGTAGTCTGATGTTAAACGCATTTATAGTATTTTACTGATTACATTTCAGCTCAATGAGAGAAGGAAGCGACCCATACCAAATAGAAATGTGTCAGGAGAAGTACAATACGGGATACCCTGCTCTCTACAGTACTCCTGCATATAATTTTTTCTAGTGCGTATTCATATGAATGTGTATAAATAATATGTAGGTATTTATTTTATTGATTGCGAATTTTTAAATTAATAAAAATATTTGTTTCCTAGCGTTGAGGTGGTCTCCTTTCGTTCAGACTTCAACTTCGGGCAATTCAACATGCCCTTAATTCTAAGTCTTATTATGGTTTGGATCGTGTTGTGGCTCCTGATGGTGGCGGAGCGCCTGATGCACGGTCGGGTGAGTATTTATTTCCCGTAATGCACCTTAAGATGAAAGAATTGTCGGCCAGTCCTGTAAATCTCAGGGGCTTAGAAAAACTTAAACATGTATCAAAGTCAATTATAAATTTTTAATGCATAAATAAATAAAGACGTAATAATAGATGATGTTTCATTAAAATGTAATTAGGTATGGGTGATATTGTCTAATTGGAATAAAAAACCTTTCAGTTGATCTGGAACAACATGTACGGTTGGTTCGTGGCAATCCCGTGGATCTGGGTGACTGTGCTGCTCATTACGGCGCTTTGTAACTTCACCATGAGGTCTAGGCCCATGATCAAGTTATTTCGGATCGGGACCAAGGAAGTGCTCTCAGTACGTACCTACGTGTTACAGTGATACTTTCATTTGAAATAATCAATTTTTAATATATATAGGAAATGTTTCCAGGGATTGGCAGATGCTTTTGAAGTTGCGCTATACGTACATTCGGCGAGTGTAGGCACGGAAATAATTCACGGCAAGGGGCTCAACCACTACGGTAATAATTATTAATCGAGTTATTTCAAATGTTGCGAATGAGATATCGAGTGAGATTTGTACCGGCAGCCGTGGGCCACATCGACACGCACCTCAACAACGAGAACGTGTGGCACTCGGGCCTGATGCTGCTGATGACGGTGCTGCACTCGGCGGGCGCTGCCGTCTGCGCGCTCATCGACTGCCTGCAGCCTAGTGTTAAGACGCCCTACAACATGCAAGAAAGTGAGCATCTTATATTTCCTTCTAGGGTCGTTCAGTGCTCGATACATGAACGACTGAGCATAACATTACGCGTGTATTTCCCCGAAGGAAAAGGCAAAGAAATTTAGTACACTGGTACGACTCATCTGTTCCACGTCACATCTTATAGGTCCCACTATGGAATAGGAAAAGATTTTATTGCCAC
>DWEE01002922.1:0-11018 GCA_018245755.1 Parelbella macleannani
ATGGCGCTACGGTGTAGGCGCTACGTGCCTAGAGTGATTTGTGGTAGCCTTCGCGTAGCGCCCATCCTGTGGTAGCGCGGGGTTTATTTGACGAGACATGTTACTTGAAAGCCTCAATATTGCCTTAGAATTTATAACTTGCTTGCCCACTTCACTCGCCGGTTTTAAACTTAGTTCATCAGGATCATCTGCATTATAATATTGCATTATAAATAATGCAATACATAAATATGCATCTACAAATACTATAATATTGCATTATAAATAATGCAATATTATAGTTTTTGTAGATGAATACGGTCAGTCATATCAAGGTTTGATTACGTTCATGAAAGCATATGTTACAGACATCCAAATAAATTAATTGAACGCTATTAATATCAATCAAACAATACAGATAACGGTATATAAATATGATTAAGCAATACAAAATGTGTCCAGGCCATATGTGTATATATGTATATACAACAATCAATATGAGTATACAATGTAGCATAACCTATGCGTCGTAGCGAATGCATCAAAGGCGTAGGCGCTCCGTGTCAAGCGTGATTTGTGGTAACATTCTGTAGCCCCCGCACTGTGGTGACTCGGGAATTGCTAGTGAAACAGGGTATATTTCACGTAGGCTTTCAGAGGATGTATGATGTTTTTTTCTGTAAAATTTAATTAAAATCGAATTACTGATAATAGTAAACTGAATGTTCTAATCTAAACCGTCAAAAAACAATTGTTATTACTACATATTAGAATAGCAAATATATTGGACCACAGGTTTACTTGTCTTGTGATCAAAGATCATATCTAACGAATGAATCAAAACCGTTCGATTTCGTAAAATCATCCACCAGTATCTGGACCTAGTGGGAATCAAACTTTGCTCGTTATTGCTTTCTGCATCGTTTGCCAAAGAAATTGACGAATCCGAGCGCGATGGGGCACAAAGCACTGTGATTTCAGCGAAATAAAGGCCGGAAGGGCCAGCATTCGGCGCACAAAGAATGATTGCGCTCAGAAACGAACCATTGCAACAGTGCCATCTATGAACGGAAATGCACATCGCTTAGTCGACGCTGATTGGAGCGATGCGAAATGCCGATTTCTTGTTTTTGGTGCAATATTATTTTGACTTTTAAAGTCACACAAGGTGTGAGTGGTACTACGTAATGTCATGCCTATAATGTGAGAGGCAACATTGCGTAATATCTGTTCAGAGTTAAAAAGAAAAAACCTTGCTAATAATATTCCATATTAATATAGTGTAGGCACATATTCGGTCATAGATTACTCCGAAGCATATCCAATATTTCATTACCAAATAATTTCGTCTCAAAGCGTATTAATATTAATAGGTATTCGTAACTTATCGCATTCTGACCACGAATTACCGTAGATTGATATATTTAATGGAACTAATACGAGTATTTTCACTAAATGCTTTGTCCTGCGCAATACCAGTACATCTTATCAGTGTTACGGCACATACGGCCAACCGGAATTGAATCGTTTGTGAAATGATCGGTCCCGCTGCAACTGTTATTATTATTGCACGCTGCAGGTAATGCTCAGTGAACCAACGTAACGTACCATACGTGTTATAGCCACCTAATTAAAACAAAGCTTTGCAAAGAGGTGAATATATTGTTGTTATAACAGATATGTAAATTGAGCTGGTGAATTACAGGTATGTGAATAAAAATATGTTTTGCTTCCGATAGAAAAAACCACCAACCAACATAGCATCATAATTTAGCATCTCCAAAACCCAACTAGTAGACTAATATTATGTGTATCTGATAACATATCAAATAGGTACGTAAAGTGCTGCCGTCAAAGTCGGCCTTATGGTGTATGCACTACTTTATGCTATGAGATCGGACTGCATTTGCCTTTCAGTCGCATTTAATTAAATATGGAAAATATTTTTAAGAGAGGCCGTTAGCAATTAAATCAGGTAATGAAGTACATAGGATTAAATTTATGTTTAAATATAACTTTTTCATGGACCTTTGTTTTGCTTGCGTCAAAGTTGTCGATCAGAAATCGCGTATGCGAATATTACAAACACTTTACATACTCTTTTCTTTTATGTGACGAGAACAACAAGCGAGCAGACAGCTATCCCAGATGACCGCTGTCGCCCATAGACGTCTGCAACTGACGTCTGCTAGAGACAGACGGGTTACTACGCTGAAACACTGAGACGGTCGCCTCTAGTATACACGTGGACACAAACAACCTTCAGACACATACACAAATAAATAAGTATAGTATCAATAAAATTGTCACATATAAAATTGCCTATAAATGGTAAAACACGCCTAATTTTACTACTCAGTCAATTAATTGCTAAAAACGAAAGTAGTAACTATCATTTGAGATACACGTAACAAATGTAAATCTAATTACAAAGTGAAGTTTAATATTTTTATTATTTGAATACGAATTATTCAATCTTTTTTTCTTATCACTTTGAATGAAGTAAACGGCATAATGCAAATAGCACAGTTTAGGGACATTTCAGAAACTCGTGAACCTTAACTAAACTTGATCGCATATATGTAGTTTGATTACAAGCAACGCACAGCTTAAAGTCTAAACGAGATCAAACCCAGAGTTACCTTCTGTCAGTGCTTGTAATATATGAACGCAATACTAATTGTGTGTAGTGTATTTAAAAGTACGATCTCATTATGTTTAATGAAAAGATATATAGTTAAACTTGGAACCGCTCGACGGATATACCGCGTGATCTAGAAACGGAGGCAGCAGCACCTGCGGCAACTTTGGCCGCAATTTAATTAGTTATGGAAATGGAGCTTCGCCAGGCGACATGTAAATTGTTTTCCGAGTTGTTAGTTCACGTGCTCTGAGTACTTACCGACATGCCACATTACGGCCGCTGATGACTACTTTCATTTCCAACACATTTGCACGCATTCATTAAAATTAAGCTCATTGTCGAAAAGGCCTGTGAACGGTACATTGCTGGATTGGTCAGAGTTACACTGTGATCTCGGTATAGTCTCGTGTCACACCCGTACTAACCCGTTGGCGATAACATTACCCTCAAAGTTGTGGACCAGTACAATTTTATTTCAAAAAGACAGAGAAACGGTCCCGTAGCGACACAAATAAAAATGACAGAATCGCCGATTGAAAAAAACAACTGCTGTAGCCTGTACGTTTTTTTGGACAAGTGTATGGACTTACGTCCTTCGGTAGCGTGGACAGCATTTGCATAACAAATTGTATGAGCCCGCGCGCTCGTCCCGGCTGATTTTTGTAAATACAAGTTAGGGATGTTACTCAGTTAGTCGTGTTTGTTGAGTCACCGCTGGGAGTACTCGTGCTTTATTTATGTAACTTTTGTTTTAATATTATTCTAGGATTATTTAAAGAGCTCGTAGCCCGGACAACTCGTTGGCTTAGAAAGGAAATTATCGATAAAGTTCAAGAAGGCCGGATCTGGTCATCCATTTGAAAGTCAACGATATTATCATGCGCTCGTCGGTCTGAAACAGCTTAAGTGTGTTTCATTGTCTTGAATACTTCTTATCACTAAATAACCGGAGAATATTAAATCCGGCAGCGACTGCTCAAACTTTTATAGCTTTAAATTAAAAAGTCGTTAACAATATACCTGCAATTTATGGCAATGAGAATGATATTTGCATAACGAATTGTATGGAATTTTGACTTGATCCATTCAATTTTCGTAAACGCAGCTTACGGATGTATCTCAGGCGTGTTTGTGGAGTCGCCGCTGGGGATACTCGAGTTTTATTCGCATCACTATTTGTTTTAATGTCCTCAACCGGTAGAATTATCGCATAATAGTGAGGACTAAATAACGAGGTGAATACGTTCCCTTTTATTCTTCCTTCATTAACTACTTTACCATAGGATTGATTTCGAATGTAACATAAAATGTAATTTACGAGTTGAATAGAATATAAAATTATATACAGGTATTTATATGTCAATTTTGAAATAAAATATCGCCTAGATTTTCCCGAAGGGTTAGGCAGATGAGTGGAGCACACTCCCACCATTTAACTACCAGTTATATTATACGTTTATATATATCTACACATATGTAATGAAACCTAAAATAAATAAATCTACCTACACGAGTGCTGCATAAACCCAGATCCACGTAAACTATGAATTTAGCAACAATTTACACTGCGAGCTGAGCGCACCAGTTCCATTTCCATAGTTAATTAGATTGCGGTCGAAGTTTCCGTGCAGGTGCTGTCCGAAGCCACTGCCACCGTCACAAGGTGTCAGTATCACATACTGGCAACATATAGCGATCACAATTACAAGATCTTACGTTTATCAAATGCATTTCATTTATATATATTTTATTTTTCGCGTAAACAAATTACAGTAACAATGAATTTATTTCACCTTTGTCTGTATCACAGAACATTACCAGATCAATAAAATTGGACAGCTCTTAATTCAGTTTTATATAATTTCACTATCACCTTCAAATCGGGGGAATGGTTCGCAATAGATTCATCTCTCGTTTGTTAATCTTACTTTAAAACGCGTTATAATTATTACGACTTAATAATTACCTGTCTCATATGACATTTTAATTTCCGTAGATTAAAACAGCACCGTCTTCCGTGGATGACAATAGAAACACAACCATAAACAGTTAGGCAACCGACTCCAAGTCTGTAGGTAACTGCATCTCACTAATGCAGTTATAAACCGCACTAAAGTCGACCGTCACAAGATTTGCAGTCTAATTCTGTTAGTGCTGTTATCCAAGACCTCGCTAGTGTTGGCCGTTAACAGGACATTATGCTGGATGTGTTGAACTAGACCTCGCAACTTCCATTGCCTGACTAACTACTGAAACATGCTATTGTGGATTTTCACCCAGAGTAAATATTTGTGTGATGCGCACAAGTTGGTTTGTGTTTAGATTTGGAACTGTCTTTTATGATGACATAGATATAGGTATGGGTACATATTTAGGAAGTTATATTTGCTGTCTCGTCAGCTGTCTGATTATCACAGCGGCTTAAGTTCTACCTAACCTGGGATCAGATAACCCGATATGGATTGGCCCCGAATAATATTATTATTGTTATATAATCGTATGTATCATCATCAACAGTCTTTAGATGTCCACTGTTGGATATAGACGTCCCCGAATCGGCGCCACACCTTCCATTCCCGGGCCTTCCGAAACCAGCAGCTTCTCACTCTCTGCTTCAGGTCATCAGGCTATACGGTAGGCAGATGACTTGCGTTCCGTTTTTTCCTTTTTATATATTCATGTATGTATATTGTATGTATACTATGAAATATTTATGTATAGTTGTAGCACCCATCTAAATAGCCTATAGAGTTCCTGATAAATCTATTCATAATATAGAAAAGAACTTTTAAATTACGATTACTAGTTTTTGACAGTGTGATTATACAAACAAACAAAAAACTTTAGTTTTATCATTATTATTATTATTATATATACCTACATAATTATAAAGTAAAAATAATTATTTTTATTACACCGTTACACCAGGTCCGTTAGGGTTTAACAACGTGTGCCAAATAACTATCCCCTTCTCTGCCTACCCCATCGAAGAAATACACACGCGATCTCATAGCATGAACATGTTACATGTATTTATAGGCTATCATAACATTAGTGCATGGATGCCACCCTTTTGGCGTCCCAGTGCTAGGCACAGATCGCGCCCACACCAGTCTGAAATATCTCCACATTAGGAAACTCAGAACAGAGATAAGAAGTTGATCCCATTTCATATCGCTTATCGCAAAGTGTATTCATTGTGAAAACTTTTCTGTTTATACAAATGTGATTCCACGACGTTAGCTATTTACATTTTATAAAAGTTAGGAATTGAGAGTATCAAAGCTAGGAGCGAGATTAAATTAAGTAGGTATATGAATTTAGAATAAACGTAACATCACGCCTGTAATCCCCGAAGGGATAAGCGGACAGGTGTAGTAGGTACACTCCCACGTTTCACAAATTATCATAGAGCCTAATGCCATACACCTGGCACGATTCTAGACTCCGAGTCACTACTAGAAATTCTAAATTAGATAAATCCAATAGCACCCGACCAGGGATTTGAACCCAGGATTTCTCGATCGCAATCCAAGTGTCACAGTGTGACAATAATAATAGTATGAGTAAAATGTTTATAAGACCATAGACATTGTGGGTACATACGAGTACAGATACGAGTATATATGCATTATAACACTATGTATACAGATTCCGGTATTATTATCCCTGGAGTTTATTTACTTATTTATTAGACATATTATTATTTGGAGTTCGTTTACGATTAAATTTACATCAGAAAGTTTTCTTCAGAGTTGCTTCAAATATTGTACTATAAGTGTCCTCTGCTAGTTCTCGTTAGGTAACGTATTGTGATACTTCCACGTCACGTACTTGCAATAATCACACATAAACATTAGGACGCAAGCCGCAATCCCCGTGACATTGAAATGTCTTAGGGTTTGTCTGCAGTACTTTCGCAGGTAAGCTCACTCAATGCCATCCACTTACCACTACTTATAATAAATGACTATTATCACACAATACTAAATATAAATGCGTAGTGATCAAATTGTCCGTGTAAAAAATGTGCGAATCGATAATAAGAAGTTGTATTGACGAATTAAGTATACCTACCAATTATTTGCTCCCATTTGCGGAACAAAAGAACAACACGTTATTAAGCGTTAAATAAAAAATAATAGTAATAATCGACCCATTTGTCATTCCACTTGAAATATGGGTCTCCTCTCATACTGAGAGGGCCAAGGCCATAGTCTGCCACGCTGGCCAAGTGCGGGTTGGCAGACTTCACACTCCTCAGAAAATATATTATATATTTTTTTTTGTATAAATTCTAAGGTGTGCAGATTTCCTCAAGATGTTTTCCTTCACCGTTAGCAAGTGATATTTAAACTTAAAACGCACTTTTATAAAGAGGTGCGCGACATGGATTTGAACCCAGGACCCTCGGAATGAGAGGCTGAATTGTTAACCACTAGGCTACCACTGCTTATTTATTTTTTTTTATTATATATTTACAAATATATTTACATTGTAAATTACGTGTCAACTGCACGAAAATAAATTAGCAATGTTCTTCAGAAGAATGGGAATGATATTAAGCTTTTTGAGATGAGCGCTTTCAATTCGGAACAAAGAACTAATATTCGTATTAAGAACTCAATAAGCGAGATCAAATCTTGAGAACACTAGTGATAATGAATCCATTATTTCTAATACAATTATCCTCAGACTACATTACAGTATTCTCTGCTGCTTTTCATCTAATTTGCTCCGTACGCGACTTTCTTTAAGTCTTTTAATTATTGCGACATAGATAGCTTTTCATTTATTAAGACATCTTTCAGTTCATTTGAAAGTTTTAATATTATTTCTATTTTATTATAACGCAATATGCTCATCCCCATTCCCTTGTAGCAGCAGGGATGAGACCGGTGGATCGAGGCAATGTACTATACTGCTTTGCCTACCCTTTGGGTAAAATACATGCTTGATGTTACATTATAATCACACATACATATGTATCTAAAATATCTACTCAAGTTGGTTGTACTTTCGATTGCTATTATTAAATATACTTATATAATAATACAAAAATACTGCGATAAATAACGACTGATTTGTACTGGCAGTGAAATAAAAGGTTATCGGAAATTCATCGCTTCATGATTTAAAAAAAAAACGGTTTTAAAAATAATAGATGCTAAGAGATAACTTCGTTATGTTTGTTTTAAAACCGCTCTAGCCGGAGTAGGCACTTGGACACAAATCAGCCAGATGAGGCGATGAGATTTATGTAGCTGATTTACTACAGATTGCGCCTAACTGCATTTGAGATGGAATGAGACCCGCCGTGCCGCCCACTTGGAATTTATATTCATTTTAGTACAATCGCAGCGTAAAAACTCCGTCCTGTTTTTATACTATGGCAAAGAAAAAACTTGGTGCTTTTAATAGGATGTTTAAAGGTTTCTGTGACCTCTGGGCATCGTTTGTTGTATTTCATAACGTTAACCCTTACACTCTGTCAGGCCTGAATTTTCAAGTCTGGTAATTAGACAGATAGATGTTCTGGTGAAGAATTTAGTTAATTGAACTACGAATAGTTTGGATGAGATTGAAGCTATCTTTGTATGAATATATTTTATCTGACAATACCGCATCCGCGGTGTATTCGATATAAGTATACTGAGTTACAATGCCAATATCAAATATTAAACGTTTGTACGTGGGATTTTTATATTGTACGTACAAGACATCGGAAGTCAGAATCTATATCGTTGCGTCAAACCAAACTAATTTGGATGTTATAAAATTCCGACCTAGTTGTATTTGCAGGATGGTATTGTGCGATTTGCTTTTTATTTTCGGCCAGGGCTGTATTCTTCTTGTAGCGAGGGTCCAGAGATTCGATAGCCGAACATCAGGCACGGATCGCCACTCGAACCAACCCTTCGGCAATTTCGGCAAAGTGAGCGGGTCCCATCTTGTAAGTAGGCATGTACCTCCGGCGAACATCAAAAAAATCTTGTCGTAATCGAGACAAGTCGTCCAGGGACTTTGTATACAGATATAAATCCCATTACTTTCTGTTTATCTAAGAGATACGAATTTAGGCGCCGCGCCGTATCACCACTCACGCGAATATTGCTAACCATTTGCAAATTGTAAGGTTTAAATCTACTGTTTGTGTGCTCATTAATTAAAAAGATGTGTGTTTTAGGTTGTTTTTGGGTAATAAAATTCTCTATACTGTAACCAAATAGCTGTATAAAGGGATAGTTACACCCATAGATATGATGTATTAAAATAAATATATTTGCTGAACAGTTAATGAAATACGTAACATTTTTAGCATACTTGCATAGCAGCGTCATTGAACTTCCAATATATATTTTTCGTTTTCAATTAAATTTGTTTAAGTTCTTATACGAGAAAAACTATTATTTAGCGTTTCATACAAATATAGTTTTACACGCTCTAAGTCTCAATGCTTAATGATTCATTCCTCATTCGGAAAACACATTTTCTCCTCAACCCTAGTTTCATACAAATTGAAATTCCCAAGTCTCTCCTTTCATTAAGAAAAATTACTTGGGGCTCGTGAGGGAGACATTATTTGTATGCAGTGACGAGTAGCTTTTACAGTTGAATGGCAAACTGAATGTCTGTTGGTTTTCACTACATATATTATGTATGTACGTTTAAATATATTTATATCCATTTCTTTATGTATATATGTGGTCACTCGTATGTTTGTATATACACTTATATTTTTTTAAATCTTTGTTAATATGTTAATATTATAAGAAATATCTTAATATGTTAATGTTATATGTTCATATTATAAGAAAATATTGTCCTTATTTACTATCAAGGATATAATAACTTTGAAAGGCTATAACCCATAGCACTTTCTACGGATATTTATTCAAAATACATATATTTATAAATATTTTCACCTTAATTCATTAAAGATTTCGGAATTCTTCGTTTTGAAATAAGTAACATTATTTCCTCATTATTCAATGCGAGAATTTATGTGTTCACACAGTAACGCCTAAGTCCGTTTAATAATTAAATACTATTACTAGCGATCAAAGTATCGTTTGCCAACCCACACTTGATAAACGTTTGACTCTTCTCATTCACAGAAAAGATACATATTGAAGAGTGGAAATGGAACAAATTTATGAAAGGCTAATTAAAATGAACCATGCCAGCTGTATGCTTACACACTATTTCACAGGACGTACTCGAATGTACGTCATGACTAGTGAAAAGCGGTAATAAAACACTCTTCTGCCCACCCCCTATACAGGCATGATGTTATGTTATTCTTTAAATGAATCATATTTTGTTTACGATAACATAATATTGACGGTAAATAAAATGCCACCTATATATAAATATAAATATAAAGCCGCTAAACGTAATGGAATAACTGTTTCGAGAAATAGACATTCATTAACTGTTCAAACATTTAAGGGGAAAACTAACTTACGTTCTGTGCGTGGCACGCAACAGTTATTATAAATTTATGTTGACGTATCGATAATCTATACCTACTCTATGGTGCATAACAATAGGATAACCCCCATTACATGGTGGGACTTATAACATAATAGGTTAATCTAAAAGGTTGAAAGTAACTTGAAGTGTAACTTAATAACTTTCACCACATTATCGTCTACCACGCTTGCCAGGGTCAAGTAAAGGTTTTGTCATGTCTTACAGAACGTTATGAAGAACTTAGACTTGCAATATTTCTAACGACATGTTACCAATGCTTCAACTATATGTATGGTATGTATATAGGTAGGTAATATAGCACCGACATTCGCACACACATCACCGGAATGAAAGGCTGAATGAAATACATCCACTACAAACAATCATCAAATTTAAATTAAATCCCAGCACCTGTTTAATTAATTACAAACAATTTAGAATTTGACGCTTACAATTATAGAAACATACAATATAATCCACACAAATGTTATAAGGTGCGGTTGAGTTCCGAGGAATTGTTGTATAATGCTTGAAATTATTATAGAGCCAAATAATCTCGTCACGTCGTATTTCGAAGTATTGTATTTGTACTCACATGTTATGCTTAAAACAGTAAGTACACGTAATATACGCGGGGTTTACTTAATAAGCCCTCTGGAATACTCTGGAAGCATCGCACCTGCGGCCATCTTGATTATATGAGGTCGGAATATTTTGGATTGCAAATTACTATGTCGGTATACAAAGTGGATGCGATATTAGTTTTAACTCAATTATAGGGAGTGTATATTATGTAATTTAACTTTGTAATATTTTAATATTTGTATTGAGAGAAAAATGTACATGTATAAACATCAGTGTAAAGAAAGATTGCTGAGGCTCAGATTATTCCGTTTTTATGACTACAAGTGAACACATT
>DWEE01002923.1:0-11018 GCA_018245755.1 Parelbella macleannani
TTAATTCATCGCTAGTGGACATTAAAAAACTATTTTTATGCTGATATTCTCTTACAGTTCAAAAATGTCTTTTGCGTAATTTCACTCCCAATGTTTACCACTCCCACTCACTACCAACGTATATACAAAATTTCAAATGTCTCATTCAATATTGGAATCGTTTTCTACTGTTTGTTAACTCTGAAATTAGTGCAGATGTATGTATGATACAGGATAATATGCCTTAAAAATAAATACATATATTATAACTGTTTTATGTTTCGAGATGCAGTTCCGGCTGGATAAAAAACACAAAACACATTTTGTTAGTTTCATTCTACTTTAGAAATATCAAGTAGTTTTAAAGATATCCCAAAAAATAAACTTACCATATATTTAACCAGAATATGTCCCGTGGTAATAAAGCAATTGGCCTACTTTGCAGCGCTAACTAAAACGGCAAGCGCCGAAGAAGCGCTAAGTTATAGCGGAACAGTGAGTACAATGTGCTAAACGCAGCGCCGGTGCGCGCCCACCTCATATAATATTCGTACATCAGTGTGGCGGGCACGTGACTGGAAGGAACGATGCGGGTGAAAACATATGGGGAAATACTGGAGGTGAGCAAGCTACTATAATAATTAACGTTAATAATTCTCTTCACACACGCATGTCGTGATTTTTTCACAAGCTACATAGGACTTGAACATTTAGTCAACATAGCTGAGTCTTGATCTTTAATTTAAAGTTAATATACATACGTATAACGTTTTATTAGGTCGTAGGATTGTTTGTTTACATTCGAAAATTTAATTTGAAATTTGTCTTTGTAAGTCTTGTAACGTGTACACTTATAATCCAAATAAACGTTATCTCAAGAAAAATATAGCTACAATAAACAAATGTTTACTTTCGTCACAAAACAGGACGCAACATTCGTAAGTCCGTGTAACTTTCACTGATATTTTACTGTTTCGGCACATTTTATACAAACAAATTGTATACAACGATTGTTAAATCTACGTAATTAGTATTAAAGGACTTCACAGTGTTTTACAAGGAGCGGTTCAGAACAAATTAGGGGCCCGTACGTCGTCATACTAGTGCACGCAATTTTTATCCAGTTACGTGTGTAATCTCTCGCCGTTGATTGTCCCGCGCGCCGCGACAACCGGAGTGTTCCGTAGCTGCTAGTAATCCACATTGAAATAAAACTCACGCCAGTCTGTCGTTTCTCAGTGTCGTCAGCCATTTTGCGTGGCAACTGCGGAAACTTGCAGGGAATACTGAAATTTTAAATTAATCTCTCTATATTTACCCTCTGTTTAACTTAAGCTTTTTATATCATAATTAATTTGAAAGTATCTAGGTTTGTAACAGATTATTATCTATTTGTTCTATTCAGCTAAATCAATGACTGAACAATTACTTGTCTACAACTGCCGCTACTACAGATATTTCTCAAACATTTTGCGGCATAATTCTGCGGAAGTAACTTTCGTTAAATATTTCAATACACGGAATTCGATATGGGGAAAACATTGGTCGTACGAGCCGTACACCTTTCTCAGAACAATGTAATTTTATCAACGGATAGAAATGAAGAGAAAACAAATTTGGCGTGTCGAAAAAATTTTCTCCTTTGGGGTGAAAATGTCGATTGCAATTTAACAAGGCAATAGGCGGCTGCTTCGTTTCATAGGATATTGTTGCTTACAATTGTACAATACGTGTAGTTGCTAATCTACCAGCGGGGAATGGAGTCCATATTCCGGTTACGTTCCGCCGTTTTTCGGTATCATATCGGAATTTTCCACGCTTTTTGGTGGAAAAGACAAAATTTCATAAGGCGTCACGTACCCCGTAGCCGGCGCCAACCCTTTTGGGGCTTGCTTCTCGTAAATATTCAAGGTTACATACGCGCTCACAATTTTTTCCGAATTTACTCTTCTCTACGTGAGGAGCCAAGGAACGAATTTGTTACGCTACAGCATAGAAATGAAGTAAATTTTGATCAGGTTATTTTACATACATTTACGCCAATTTTTCCTAAAGGTTTTTCTTACTTTTATTTGGGAATCACAAAATCATAAGCTGTTAAACTTAAATATTATTGCCAATATCAGTAAGAGGGCCCACGGAAAGGTGTAACAGAAATAAATTTAAAGTACCTAATTTAAGTATAGACTATAGGACTCAAATAAATTTAAATAAAAAACACTTAAGACATTACATCATAATTTATAATTATTGACAAGGTTAGTTTTAAAAAATAAGGATTTTCAAAAGTAGCGTAACAGACGATACATATTCTGAATTCTACCTCTTGTATTAGAAATTCGTTAGGGAACCTTTAACTGAAATTTAGTCGTATTAAATTAGCATTTTTTTAGCATTTTGGTTCACTGACATAGGTTTACATTTAACATGCTAACAAAGTATCATTTCGGTGTAAAGCTCCATTATCACTATCGCATAATATTCAGCTTGTAGCAGTGCATTGATTCCAGTGCAGTGCGGTGATTGCTTATTAAAGGAAATATTGTTGTAAACCGTTATAAGCATAAAATATTATTACAACAATTGACAACGTTATCTGCGATTTATTAATTTTAACGTAAAAAATTATTGAGTAGTCAGAGTCCTGTTGATACCCTACGATACGATATTACGCGGGAGATATAATGTAGGTACTAATGAGCAAAAAAATAAAAGATGTTAAAGTAATTCCTTGTTTGAAATACACTTGCTCATTTTGAAACAGCCAGTGTTCATTGTTTATTTATTTTACACTGATCGTCTGGCATCTTCGCAGTCCGCGTGACGCGCGCGGATCTGACGGCACGACCTCAATAAGTTTGTAATATCATTGTTTTCCCGCCCTCCCGACGCAGCGTCCCCGGGGAACCCCCTCATTTGAATATACCCTGTTTATTGTGCCCGGAATTTTTTTCGCGATGTTTTCTTCGAATTATCGAATAATATTTCTCTTCGGTTGAACGTAGGTATTATCAAGGGATTCCGTATGAGTACACAGCACCGCATTATTTGATTTGCTGTCGCTTTAGGTGTACGTGAATAAACGTCGCGGATTGCCCGCGGATTGTTCGGAATTTTACGTGTCTCTCCAACTCGTAATGTTTATTTATTATGATCACGAGTTTAACGCTGTTTATTTATAGCCTAGTCGTCATTACACGTGGAGTTATAGATTGTGTAAATGTAATTTTTTTTACAAAATGTCTTGAACTGAAATTACCACTAGCATTAACTGTCTTGTAATATTTTTTAATTTTAATTCCTTTATAATATAACGTCACGTTTGTATTTCCTCCATAGGGTAAGTAGTACACTTGTAGGTTTCACCAGTTATGTTTACGTCCCATGGTAGTACGTTACACGTTACTGGATGTGAGCCTATTGCCATATACCGAGCTAACTAGACTTCTACTCTGGCTATTGGCTATACTAGGAACCTTGAGTTAGAAAAACTTTGTCCGACCCGAGGATGAACCCAGGGCCTATAGATATCCAATCGAGACACTATAAATGTAGCATTATTTTTTATACTAAAGCCTTTTTGAAAGACTCACACGACTTATCGATGCGATACAATTATATTTATAATATAGTACGAAAGAATAAAATGTTTATTCCGTTACTCAGGGTTGATGGTAGAGAATGCCATTAGGCATTACGTACGCACTTGTAGCCCTCAGTTTAAGGTGTTTGTTTAGCCAAGAAAAAATAAAACAAAAAAATTAATTTCAATATAAAACTTTAAAATTTCAATATAGTATTTTGAATGTGTACTAAGGAAAGAGAGGCTAGTTGTTAATTTGCATGCACTCTAAATGCGGACACCCTTAGGGCTGTACTACAGAAATCTGTTGGCTTCACGCCAGGCGTTCGATACTTGGAACAGTATAAGTGTTCGGAGGCAGCGCAGCTCTAACTGATGGACACTGTTTTTTTCATAATTAAATACTAATACTAATACTTTACTTTTTACCAGACGTGTTTGATTGTAAATAGTTTCAAAAGAAACTTCTATTCTCTTGAAAATAACGAAATGGTCATGATATATTGGGAACTTCGTGTACAGTAAAACAAGCAGAAACTTCGTTATATACACGATGGATCGTGGCCGAGACAAAAACTTCCAGATAAAAGAAACATATTATGTTAATATGATTTGAGTAATTTGGAGGCAAATAGGTTAAGGATTTTATTTATTTACTATACGTGTAGTATGAATTCAATCGTTATTAAATAACAGTTAATATTATAGATTATAGAAATCTTAAAAGTTAATTAGAAATAGTTGAGAAGCACTGACTTGGATTTAAGCCATTAGACTGTCTGAAGTTTTGAACTTTTAACTAACTCACTGGTTATTTAGTGTAAGAATTAGAGGTGTTGATTAGCGCACGACTTAATGAATAATAATGCGGTTTGTCAAAGATGATTAAAGAATATAATTCTATGACCTTGGCAGTAACTTATGTTATATTTTCTGTTATTGTATTATTAAGGCTTTTAACCTGAGGTGTGAACAAGTCATCCAGAACAATTACTGCAGATATTTGTAGGCGTATACATAAAACACTGGTAAGTAAACATTCTTCTCTGTTTTCATAAGGCTTACATTTGCATTTGTTTCTCATATGAAATAAAAAGATTTTTGACTTATCATTTCATTCAGGGAGGTCGTAGAATGGAAAATTCCATTGTAACTATCCACCATCACGTAAATCTATTTTTACTTGGGCATAGCATTTATTACTATTCTTTCATCGTAGTGAAGATTGGCATTTTACTGTAAAGGTTAGAAAGCGTGTTAGGGTGAAGGTTTCACTTTGACTCCGTCGCTGACCTGTGAAACGATGGGGGAGTTTGGGCTCAAGCGGCTCATAACCCCTTGCTACCTAAAATCACAAATTAAAAATATTATATCCCTCAACAAATCTACTAAAATAACAACGAATTAAACATTAAATTTCAACACCACCCTTTCGATGCCATCAACCGTTACCATTACGGCAAATTAAATATGACCCAAATATGACGCTATTTCGCTCGTTAGACACAACGCAAAGTTTTAATTTTAAACGGTGCTTTATTATTTAAAGTGGAGTAATTAATTAATTATAAAATTAATGCTGTACTTAAAAAAGGTATATATTTTTTTATGGCGTAGTATACGTATTTCATTTAATATAATTATTTAAGTAGTCTAAGTTCATGTCTTTGTTAATTTTAATTTCTGTCTCCACGTTGTTTCGTCGGAGACAGCCACCTACACTAAACTTTCGTCGATAGTTTATTGTTTTTTCATCATTTTTATCATTTTAGTGTAGCAAACGAGTCTCAAATCACTATGAAAGGGTCATACCCATAGTCTGCCATGCTGGCCATGTTCGGATTGGCATATTCAAAGTACCATAAAACACATTTTTTTGAGAAACTCACGTGCGTAGGTTTCATTACTCAATGTTTTTCCTACGTTATAACAAGTAATATTAAATCTTAAAACGGACCTTTTTATAAAGAGATGCGCGCCAGGATTTGAACTCAGAAACCCTGGAGTGAAAAGCTGAATTATAAACCACTAAATTATCATTGCTTTAATTTTTGTTGGGACATTTTAGTTAGTTAGTCTTAGTAAGCTGTCTTAAGCTGTATTCTTCTTGGTTCATTGTCGTTATACAGACATTCCTTACTGCTGGTATTATTAGCCATCCTACGACAATTTTGATACAGTTCAAAACGAACTCTGCCAAGTTTAATTAAAAAGAGCCAAAAATATACTTAAACATTGATATCATCAACATAATCACGTCAGTATTTTCCGTTCCATTGTTTGACATGGCCTTTCCCAAGGTGTGCCATTACACTCAATCCTCAGCAGATCGCCTTCTTAAGATCATCGGTCGAAGGGGCCGGTGGACGACCCACAGGATATTGTTATAATATATGTGATGAAAATTGTGAGCAGCATTCCTGTTTTAGGATGTAATATGTGACCTTAACATTTAGCCACATAAGATTTAAAAGTAACTTATTTGTTTTCATACCTTTAAAATATTAAATTTATCTAGTAATAATATTATCTGTAGATATTGTCTTAATTAGATATACATTACGCGTTAAATACTCGCAGTAGGTATTTGGAATGAAGATGAAAAATAATATATCACATGTAAATTAAGCAATGGTTGGTAAAATTATATTTAAAATTAATCCCACATTAGAAACGGCGAGTTAAATGTTATTTTATAACGGCCCCAAGGTCCGGCGGGTCAAGCCGAACTAAACCGAACTGGACGATCCTACATTAGCATATCCCACGACCCGAGAAATATTAGGTAAGTATCCCTCACCTCCATATTATGTATCCTCATACTATATACTTTACACGAAGTTGAAACTTAATGTCACCACAATAAAGTTTAGTATTGCGTGTACATATAAAGCTGCATGGATCAACTTGGCGGCGAGACGGGCAACGTATTCGCCGCTGAACGTTTTGAGTGTTATTAATATTTCATGAGCGTTACTACTGGGGATGGTTTTCACGCTCGATTGGAGCACTATGAGCGAGTGGCGGCGAGATGAGTTCGGATCGAGCGCGGGGGTGCGCACCGGCTCTTTGAATACTATATAGTTCTTAATGCGCGTTGTCTTTTGATCTCGCGTACCGAGTTTGGAGATATGGTCGTTTTACGCTAATTAAACGGCGTTTGTTTTGAAATCATTTATAAAATAGGTCGTTATGAAATTAGTCATATCATTCAGGAGGCTGACGATGATTCGATACTCGAAATAAAATGATAATAATAACTATTAAATTAAAAAAAAACCAATATTATTATTGATCCATAGGAGAGCAATTTTTGTGTACATGTGTACTAGAAAACTATTCTAATTATCGTTTTATGTACCTATCGTGAATTTTATTGTCTATATTTGGAAAGTATTACAGTATCAGTCTATTAATGAAGCGTTCTGTACATGCAGAAAAGTGGTTTACTAAAAGCCTATACACATGTATAACACTTGGCTAGATATGAAACGATGAAATAGCTCTAATTGTAACAATTTAAACAAGAAAACCTTTTCAACATTACCCACAGTGCATTTGCAATCCTTTCAGAGAATATACGGTCGCTGTCTACTTCAGAGAACTTAAAAGATCTAAATTTAATTCGAATGTCTCTCGTTCGTGCAAGTCGCATCGAAGTTTTGTCAAAGGTCGAATGAACAAAGAGCATGACAACTTCAGCATTCATCTCTATGTACAATTTACAATGAGATCAATTCCAATGTAGCTAGTTCTCTTGACATTGTGCACGCAAATGTGTTGGAAAGTAAATAACATTACTGGACGCCACTATCGCGATATGTGTATGGCCGTTCAACTTTGGGAAGGTCAAGAGATAGAACGAAAGTCGTTTATGTACTGGAAATTGGAATCGAATGGAACCAAGTAATATGGGGGTATAATTTTAAAATAAAAAAGCCATGGAACGTATCTTGAGACTTGACAATGGTATGTAGGTTTATTATTTTGTAAATTAGACCAGATATCTTATTTAATATACCGATTTTGCAACTGCGAATACCTATATGGTGTTGTTGACTCAGCTACCTCCACATTTGATCGTAAGACTGTTGGATAGGGTTTTCATATCGTTGTGCCCTTGTTATGAAATAATTAAAGATCATACTCTATTATTCTGACAAAGTGAGGGGTTTTCAGATTACACACTATAGAAAATGTTACGGAGAATTCTGAAGCGTTTAGTTCCTCATAATGTTTTTTTCTATATTAGTCAATTAGAACGAGCGTTTCAGACCTTAGACCCTCGTAGTAATCATCATTATCATTACCCTCTAACGTTTCACTGATGGATAATGTATAGTTCTTTTGCAAGGTGGCATTGAATCGTCAGTAGATATCAACCGGCTGCTACAACCTGGCTTTCTTGTATTATTGAATCTAACGAGTCTCTGGTGTAGTGTCTAATACACATAGCTGCCACGCTGCCGTATATCCAATACGTCGTATATCGGAATATTATCATTAAGGTCGTATTTCAGTCATAAAGATCAAATACTGTTACGAAAGCGTAAGGCTTCTGGATCCTGGCGACGTACTTAGAGCGGGCAGGAAATTACTTGCCGAAGATCTTTGAACATACAAAATACGTACTGAAACTATACATAAAACAGTCTACGTCAGTCTTTTTCGCGAAACCTTTTGGTAGAATCTATCGTACAGAATTCGACAACAAAGGTACTGAAGGTATGCTCCTGTCACGAAAGTGCCAGCCATGTTATGATCTTCGCTCAGAGGTGTTTCTATGACGATAATATGACAAGGGCTTGGTTGAATGATGACGCGAAAAATCTTCACGTCGGCTAACGTTTGTAGCAGGAATTCCTTTGGCTTCATGTTTAATATTTTACAAAGCAGACTATGAGAAGGGACAATATGGCTTTAACCGTTCTTATTCCGAGAGCCGTATCCAACATTGTTACGATAATAGGCTTGATATTGATGAATAGAAGCTGTAATATACATATGATATAATGTATCCTGTGCATAAAAGTAATTTCGACTAATTTTCAAGAGCCAATGCATGTGTGCTGGATGAAGACTACGACCTTGATTGACTAGGTTATTGTTAATTATATCCATCAGTGACTTCTGAAGTAAGTAGGCAATAACTTCAATTTAAGTCTCGGGAAATTGGTATCGTACAGTAATGATAACGCGCAGAAGGGATGGGATTTGGATTGTTAAGTCAGAGTGCTTATTACTAAGTCCCAAAGCTAGTTCATTAAGGTAGAATCGATCTGGACAGCCAATCGTTTTAGTCCCGAAGGCTTCGAACATACAACAAATGTATCAGTTGAGCGATCATTGAATACTAAAGAGAAATTAACACTACAAAATAGGAAGAGATAAGTTTTAAAGAGATAATCACATCAGGAGTTATAAGAGATTGCAAGTTCCATCTTGGAAGTCCATGCCACCCATGGTTGATCCTGCTATTAATAGACGAGGCACTAACGACCATCTCATCGCGGTGTAGCGCAGCCTATCTAGGCACGACTAAATGCCCCGCTACCGAACGGAAGCAGCGCAGGTGGCGCGAGAAGTCGCGCTCCGAGATCCCCCAACCATTAGCCTATCGGAAAAAAAAACCTTTTGGAGAGGTCTATGACCAGCTATGGACTAATACAGGTTGATGTAAATGAATCTAGAGCGTAGATTTAGTAAAAACAAGCAAGCAAAATTCTGAAAAAAAATCGGAAGTAAATTTCTTTAAAATCTTTAAATATTGAAAACATACTTAAAGCTAAACAGATCCGCGTCTCGAGTGAGTTTAACGTTGCATCTTATATGCAAATGCGTTGCTGACGTTATCTCCAAGGGGATTGGCTCCACAGCGCGGGATTCAATTACGTATGTTTGAGGACAGAGCAGCTGCAGCACAGAAACTCTATGTTTATTGACATCCCGCATTTTTAACGCAGTAGAATCATCTCGATGGAGACCTGTTGGAGAATGAAGGTTTTTTTCTTCCTAGCAATCCGTGCTTTTGTTGAGTATCACACCATACATTAAGCCATGAGGTCATAGAAACCTCCATATACATTATACCTGTTTTTGTTAATTATAATATACGTACCTACCCTACATAAGGTAGTATTTATTATTATATTATTGCTTTTTCTTTTTTAGTATTTGTTTTAGTTTTATGTTTATTTATTACCTGTCTGTATGTACCGCAATATGTGAGTGTAAAATGTTTTTTTTTTATTTCACGTATACACGATATCTCTGTCACCAAATTATTCTGTATTCTACTTGATGCAAACACCCGTTTTAGTGTACGGCCACCTCTTTTACTTGTATCTTAGAAAATGAAAGAACTTGATGAATGACTGAATTATCACGATACTTGTTCGGTTATGCCTTCAATCTTTCTTGACTATGAGTGACATAGAAATTAAGAAACCGTGACTACTCCTGGTATACAGGTTACAAGGAATTTTAAATTAGTTCTTGGGAGTAGTAGCACATTTGAAATAGATCGCAGTTAAACTTCTTGTTTTGTCTTAAAAATCGACAAGTTTTTGCAAAGGGAGTGATGAATGTAGAAGTACGTAAGAAACGAAATATCATGCCTCTAATCCGTGAAGGGGTAGACAAACGAGTTAACAGTCCCACATTTCACCAGTTACATCCCAAAATGTAATAAGTGGTGTACCTAATACCATACACCGGGCACCGATTCAGACTCCGAGCCACTACTATAAATTTCTACTAAATAATATACATATGTTAGAAAAACTGAGTAGTGAGTTTTGACTCCGATCCCGGAATCGAAGCCAGGACCTCTCGTAGCATACAATATTTTTCAAAATCATTCATTAGCAAACAAATGTTACTACTTCAACCATTCGCAGTGAAGCAGCGTGACGAAGCACGCTCCAGAGCTTCCGCGTTTACAGGTATGATCGATGTCTAAAAGCAGTACCTATATAAAAATAGTTTAAGCCAAGATTGGACGCAGGTGACCTCTGCTAGTAACCAGGACGAAAAAAAACTATTCAATTACTATTCCAATAAATACAAAGATGCTCATAAAAGAGTCAAAATTAGTATCAGTTATAAAATTTAGTTTAATTTCCAATATACGTAAGTTACCTACACGTAAGAAAAAGCACTCGACGGCCTCAATGTACGAAGTATCGAATGAGACAAAGGAGCGCGATCCACAGATTGCAATATAACAGCGTTACTCGTTTCCTATTTACATAGATAAAGTGCAGCGCTCCTATAAAATGCATCTCGCTGTACAACTCTGAAGGACTTTAGAATCACTTGAAATTCTAAAAGAAAATCGTCAAAGCTCTATATTGCCTAGCTCGCTTGTGGCTGCTAAAATCGCGTTTTCTGATGTTCTTTTTGTTTTTTTTTTCATCTATATTCATTTACAACCTATTTGTCAAATGTTTTTGAT
>DWEE01002924.1:0-11017 GCA_018245755.1 Parelbella macleannani
TGTTTCTTTATTTATAAACAGACATTCTGATCCTTTTATCCTTCCTTTATTTTCCGCGGGTCTCCTCTTAGAATGTGGTTTTTCTCTTTCCTTGAAAAAATTATTATTTTGCTAGTTAAAATGTAACGTGCGATTTTATATTTATTTTCAAATATCCTATTAGACTGTCGACAAATAAAATGCCTCCATTAAAAAAGTCAGTATAAAACAAACTTTACAATATTAGGTATGTGACCAAGAAATAAAGCCATAGTAACGATGCATAATTATGTCATTACATCGGACATGGTGCTCGTTTTATATTCAACGCATTATAACTGGACGTATGTTCGTAACAGGTAATAAATCTAGGTTGTAGGTATAGGAAAATCTAAATATATTTTGAGTGATGAACTAACAGATGATACCGGTCTCGCCATAGATAAGTGATATCACCGATAAAATCTGCTTAAAAATTATACCCATGTAACACATATACATATATACATACCATTATCACTGAGTTTTTCGGTAAAAATGTATCTTTTATCGGTATTTGCCTCTCGCACGGAAACAGTAGTCGCTGGCGTTCACATAAATTTAACACCACGTGAAGCTACGCTTTACATATATTACCATACGTCACAAAAAAAGAAACGAAACCACCATAGACCATAATTCAAATAGATACACGTAAGTCATAGATTTCGCTGTTTCCGTGACGTGTCATAAAGGATCTTCCTAGTATGAATATCGGCTCTCGAAGTGATGATAAATGACTTATGCTTAACATTCAAATCACATGAATCAAAAGGAATTCAATAACATTTTTATTATGGACAGTAAATATATTTTATTACAATAATTAACTGTACTTTTAGCAGAACTAATATCGCACTATATTTTTCAACCTTACTGAGTCTTATTTCAACTGATAACTTGCGTGTAACAGAACAATAACTTGTGAATATATTTATAGAGGCTAGGTAACATTAAATAAAATCTAGAAGAGTCTAATCCATTCTGTACAATCTAGTCCGCGTATATTAGCCCCAAGGCACTACCACAACAAGAAGACATTGTTATGGAGAAGATTCTCACTACAGTTTTATTAAGTTTGCAGCACTCACAACAAATATTCACGACTGGCTTTTGAGAACATATCCTATTATTATGATACAAATTGAGTGAAATATCTAAAAACTCGAAAACAATGAATGTCCTACAAATACTTAATCCAAATTCTGTTATTACCTTCAAGGCACCAAATCCTGGGATAAAGGATTAGTCATTAATAACGCCATATCATGTATATCTCTTAATATCCATAAATGTTAATCGTTTTTTATTCCATATTTTTGTCTACAAGTCAAAACAGAAAACATTGAATGTGCTGTATTTCGAAAAGCACACCAAGTAGGTACTCGTGATATGAGGTATGTCGGGCAGTTAAAGTAATAAGGGTTCATAGTGATAGCACAAGCCGAATGAACCATAAAAGGCAAGTGCCGATGTGCATTGTGAAGTAAATGCAGCTAATGCCTGCACCTCAGCACAAAGGCAGTATAAATGTCCGCTTTTAGTTTCATGACCTATTCACCCGTTAAGACTGATAGGAGGAACCCCTTGCTGAATTATATAATAAGAATTTCTAAAATATACTCTCAGTTCTCTAAAAGGTTCTTTCCTATTTCAAATGTTTCTAATTACCCTTCGTTATTATTAATAATTATTTCTTTATCTCATAAGTGAATGGTAATTTACGACCGAAAATTTCAGTAGCTATTAAATAAATTTTTTCACACGTGAAAACGTTCTGTTACATAAACTAACTTATAAGGTTTATGAAGCAATTGTATGTGGGAGAATCAGACGAGAGAGCAGAATGTGCGTACTTCGATCAAATAGAAGACATAAACAAAAGAAGGCCAAATCAAAAATACCTTTAATACATGAGACTGGTGAGTTTAGAAGAGGCGACAGAAGCCTCTTCGTAAATAGGCGTAACAATATGTACGAGTATATACATAAAGTAAAACTGGTTTTAATTTTCAAAATATCAAAACCACATAAAGAGTCCCCATTCTTTTATGTTTTAAAAATTACAATAATTCGACTCCACAGAACCACTGTTCCATTCCTCATACTATGAATTATTTCGCTGACACATTACCATAACAATCAGTGTAGGAGATTTAGAAGGATCGTGAGAACATCTAATAAAAAAAATGTGATAGAAAGCACTTTTAGAAATACCATAAATGCTAATTATAACATAATAAGGATCGTGCCAATGTATGCGGAAGATCGATTCCAAATATAATCGTTACATTCTGCTTCTAGAGAATTTTTTTTAAATATATCACCTGCAAAATGTAAACCTATATAACGAAAGCCCGTCAACATAGAGCTTTCTTCTTTATATTATAAACCGTTATATTTCCAAATCAACGTCTTATCTAAACATAATCCAACATTAAAATTGTTATCTAGTGTTGCGGTTTAAGTTGTTAATGTTATTACAATAAGTGCGAAAGTTGTTATATTTTAACATTATCTGTTTTTACGTTATCACGTTACAACCGTTCTGCGTTCAAATACATACATATACATACCTAAGTATAAAAATAGTTTAAATCTCCATTATTCCACAATTTTTGGAATTGTTCTTCCTGAACATTGTAAAATGCAAAATAGATTATATGTGTTACTGTACTTACCACAACAACGTACTTGTTATAAAACTTAATTTTTCTATGACAACTTCAGCATAAGGCACAATTTGCCGTAGCAATATTTAACATTTCTATGTGATTATTGTTCTGTGGACCAAACTTACAGAGCGCTCAATCAAAGCATTCAACACATATGCAAATTATTCGGAGGAAAAATAAAATATGCGCCCTAGAACTTGTTAATTAAACCTGAAGTACTGCCCCGGCTCATACGAAAAATTGTTCGAATCACCATATTTTTCACTTCAGTTTTAAATGCGGATTTTAACTGGCTTCAACGAGTACTCGAAATTAAACAAGTAGCGATTTTAAATAGTCACTTATGTTATTAAAATGTAATATAGTGTATTGTATACTGTAGTGTATAATTTTATTATTATAAAAATGCAATTTTTTTACATTGTATAATTTCGCGAATGTTCTAAAATCTAAAATCCGGTCATTTTAATTTTGTTAAGTTTTAGAGTTTTTGATAGTTAAAAATTTTACGGCCCAAAAAGATATATTTTGATACGTTAACTTTTGGTATTTATACTTAGAAAATTTCTAGCAAACAATGATCGTCTTTCACATTTATTAAAAAAAAATATCCACCCATCTCCTGCCCTAACAAAGAAATACCTTGAATGGTTACAGCCATAAGAGATTTTTGAAAAAAGCTTCACCAACTAGTAGAGATAGCTCCCCAACTTTTGGATTTATCATTCGCACTATCATGTCTAGGAACAATGAGTAATGGAAGCAGGGACGCCCCGAGCTAAGTAAAAACGTTGAATATGCATCACTCATTTGTCAGTGAGCTTAGCCAATGAGTACTGGTAATACTTAGTAACGCCACATGTGATTAATGTATTGTGTCGTTATAACAATTCCCGTTAGATATTTGACGTTATCTTGCCGCGTTATTTCCTCGTTTGCTGTTGCATGTCGTTACCTAGCAATTATTACAACTCACGTGGCAGCTGTCAATGTGACACAGTAGACACACGTCGGATTATCGTGACATAACAAAAAAACTTAATAATGTTTTGATACTATTAAACATTTTGTCTTGGTACCAAATGAAGTAGTAATTGTAATTATAATATGACGTAGACTCTTTTAAATACAAGCACGTTATTTCTTTTGTGTAGAATGAAAATTAGAAAAGAAGATATTCTAGACAGACGGAGAAGCTTTAAAAAAAAGGAAAACTGGAATTTGGCGTTTATATCGTTGTTGTCTAAATTATTTAGATAATACAATGAAAAACCTGAAGTCTAACGTTATTATTTAGGTACTTAATTTACCCGCTTCCAGGCTGATATTTTATTTTTTGACTGTCTTCAGAACCCTAACGAGAGTCATAAATATAAAAGGCATAAAACTGCTAATTATAACGAAAACCTCCCGCCGGAAACGGGTCGGGTGAATGATACCACGCGACTATGACAAATTACGAAAACAGGGTGACTCTATCTTCAACAATACGGCCCACAGTCTCAGCGTTGGAATAATTAATTAAACAATAATAGATATTAATAAGATTCCACTACTCGTTTCACCATCTTCTTTTATCTGGCTAAACGAAACTTGGTAATTTCTTAATTTAAGCACACAGCACATCACGTTCTCAGATTCATTATCAAAAACATCATACTCGTACCTAGCTTCCTTACACACTAACAGATTACAACGCACAACGTCATGCGACGTTACATAGTATTTTTCATCATATTCTTTTACTCCGACATGCTGAACCAAGGTCTGAACATCATAAAAGATCGTA
This sequence comes from Parelbella macleannani, assembly GCA_018245755.1. Taxonomy (NCBI): domain Eukaryota; kingdom Metazoa; phylum Arthropoda; class Insecta; order Lepidoptera; family Hesperiidae; genus Parelbella; species Parelbella macleannani. Next base: position 4,483 of record DWEE01002924.1, read on the forward strand.
CTAGACAGGCCGCGAATACAACTATAATTCGGTCCTTTTTTCACAGCAATGAAAACACATCAAGATGCTTCTTCCGACTGGATCTTGCAATTTATTCCTACGAGACCTCACTTCCAAATGTGGTCGAATTGTTCAAACAGACTTGTAGGTCGGACAGTATACCTTGAATAGATACGTATTTTGTATCGACAATTTGCATCTAACTGCTTGATTTCGTGTAACAAGTTCAGCGTTGAAGTATTTAAAGTAGATATACCTAACTACTAAAAGTAAACTAGAACTGAGTAATCATTTATACTTGACATTTCGATGGTCGCACAGTTTACATTTATTACTATTCTTACAACAACAATGCAGACTACAAAATACACCGTATCCCGGTGACACCCTGTGACATAAACCCTAAGGGCACATTTTACACCGGGTGTCATTTCCTGTCCACTCCACTTGTTAACAAGGATTAACTCGTTGACAAAAAAAAACTTTGTAAACAAACGGCTTAATTTTTTATCGGCTTATTCTTTTAATAATGAAAGCCTTAACGAGCTCTAAAAATATTCGAGAAAAAAATCTGTAATTAAATTTTGTAGGTGATATCACAAACGTTCTAAATTACACTTTCAAATTTTACATCTACTTGTATGTCAAAAACATTTTTTAATATACTTATTTCATCGTGGGACGTAAACTTCATGAAGCATAAGTATTCTATACTCTTCTGCCAACCCCTTCGGTAATTACAGAGGTGAAGGTATTTTTTTATAAAAATATATGAAGATAATGTATAATTGTGATCGATTTGAATAAATATTTGATCACATACTTAGATTGTATCTAATAGCTTAATCAAAATAGTTACGTATTTCCTCAAAATGCCAAAAAAGCGGATATCCAACGGCCTTATGCCTTCATCCTCAAGAACTGTTTTAGCAATGAAATATTAATTGGATTTTCTTACATGGAACCAGAGAATGATTAAGTGCTAGTTTTATTTATTGCCGCCGTCGGCCTAGATTATATTCTTTGTAACTTATGTTCGCTATTCCTCAAACAAATTACCCACTTGAACATTGAAAAAAATGTTCTTATAAATAAAGTTGTGTCGGCTAAGAATTCGGAGTATTATTCCTGAAAACTGAATCAGTCAGAACGTCAGGCGTACGGTTTTTACGCGTAATTAAATTCACTTTTGAGTAAATGTTGATAGTTATATTGTATTATTATGTAATGTATATACCTACTTTTATATAGTACACATATGAAGGAAATTCATTAACAAACTCAGCGAAGATATTAATAATAATAAGACCCCTTGTTTCTCGCACGATACAATCTCCAGAGCATTCTTAATTCAAGTGACCTCACAAGTTCATTGTCTGCCGCTCAGCTGACGAGCTAAACGGTTCCCCAGCCTCACCTTACGTTCCGAACTACTGTCTTCCGGGTTCCGCTTCTTGTACAGAGCCATCTGCGTTTTAAATTGTGAAATAAAACAATTATAAAACACCAAAACTGTTACCATATTGTCACAGTTATTGCCACCGACCTCAGAAGTTCGTTGACTTCTGTTTAACTAGTAAATTATCATTTTAACCTTTAACTTTCGAACCCTTGCAAATTTTCTCTCAGTATTCATAGCCTTGTAGGGTCCGTAACAACTCGTATGAGGTGTAATAAATACCCTGGAATAGTTTTACAATTCTATTGGGAATATAAAATATTATAATTTCTTATAATTTAGCGACTAATTTAATAAATAATAAGATGAATTCATTTTAACCCCAATGATTGACCTTGAACATGGGGGTAAGGTATGTCAATCGCTAAAACAATAAATTTCATCATAATCATCAACCCTTTCATTGTTCAATTATCAAACCACACGAGAATCTTCCTCATATTGCCCACGTAATGAAAAAAATTACCGCATAGCCTAATGTAGGGAGCCGGATTTAAGATTTAGTGAATAATTTTCTGTACATCCCTTAAGAATGTTATGAAATAAAATAAAAAACTTAGTTTCAATTTGCAATGTGGACTTTTAACATTTGAAACAAAAAGTAAATTTTATGACAAGAACTATCAATACGATAATATAGGTTATATAGGTACCTGTCCACAACCCTAGATTTCTCCCAAACCAAACTGTCGCTCATTATTCAGTCTGAATGAGCGCAATAATCGTTCGTCCGTTTCGAGTTTATTTAATTATAATTTCGTTAAAACAAAAAATTTATTACTTTTAATAAGACAAAAGGGAACGTAAATTCCACAGGAGAATAGATCACGACCTAAGACCTCACGGACAACAAAATTTGCGCAAATATTAAATCTATTATGCATCCACGTTTATTGAAAAGGTTATCTATTCAAATCTCGAAGGACGTAAGATATACGTTATTTATTTGCAATATGCAAATGCATATAGAAATATTATTAGATTGCTGAGTCAATGGTTAGGACAAAACCTACATAAACTTCTATGTGAATTTAAATAATGGCTACTTACAAGATTCAACATATTTTTCTTAATTAAGTTAGCGGTCACATTACATCGTACCGTCTATATCCTAATTTTATCAGCCAGTGATATTACAAATATATTAAGTATTCTCACTATATTTTCACCGTTTATTTTGTCACATCTACATATGTAGGTACGTCTACAATCAATTAATGCATTTTTTAAATCCGACAGCAAGATGAATCTGTTGGCCTCGCTTTTTACTACCTGATATATGATGACATATAAAACGAGGTGTCGCCAAATTCACGTAACGGAAAAACAGATTAAATGCCATTGTCAAACGAATTTTTACATCAATCATCTTAACGGCCTTAAATGTAATCGCCGAAATCGGTCTATTCGACCGACCTCTCCGACAAATATTATTGTTAATGCAAGTCAATGCCAACGGGTTGAGGCCGATCGGTATTTGCGAACTGATTCACCGAATCGGCAAATAGAAACACGTCATTTGTTTCTCACTAGCGAATTATTCACTTGTATTATTATTGCACTACAACTTTACACAGGACTTAGGTTCTTCTTTAATGGGTCTGTATAAATTAAAGTTTATAATTGTACCTAATTGGTAACATCGACATGTAAAATAGTATGATTAACATTAGTAGTAATATTAATAGGAAATTGAAACAAGCAAGACTCCGAATATATTTTGATGAACATTGTTCAAAGACCACACAACGTTTTTCGTTCTTAGATTTCAGTCACTCGTAACCCAACGTAACTCAATTTCTGTTACGAGTAACTCAATGTAAGAGCAATATCAAATTTTCGAGTCATATTGTGTACTGTAAAGGTCCCAACTTGCATTGTTAATAGTGCATAGTAATTCCAAACTTCGCTTAGCTGAACTGATATCTACCGTGGAATGTGAGAGGTGCAGTCCTTGTCAGAGCACAAAAAAATGAATAGGTACTTTCAGGGTGATCGCTTTCCATCAGGTGGAATTGCAGCCCAACGCGAGCCTATTTCTACATAAAAAACCATATATAAAAGTTGCATCAAACACAGACATTGCCGCTGATAAACACCGTGCAGGTAACTTAGGGAATAGTTGAAGTTCACATGTTCCTTCCTTTTTATGCTCATTGGTATTAGTTTCTATGCCAATGTGTTACATGCACAGCGCCGACGTTTAGATAATTAAGCTAAATATTTTTGAGACGGAAAAATTATTTGCATTATTAACCTGTCAGCATCATTTCTTACTGGTAGTCAGTTACACCAGAGCTTAGATTATTTAATTGAAACCCGTGTGTCAAGGTTTTTACGGTAATAAAAAAGTAAACGTAATAATTTTTTCTATTACCTACGTCGATATAAGATAGTTATTTAAAGCAAGTTAAACTTGCATAATATGCCATTCCTCTTATACTCGTTTATATGGAGAAACGAGCAATTAGGTATATCAGCTGGTCCCCATATCATTATTACTTTTTGATAACCTTTAAGAACTTCCAAGTAAGCGTTGATCGTGACCCAAATAAGAAATTATTGTGGCCCAATTTATATTTATTTATATCGTGATAATCTAATTTAATCATTACTAAGAATATTATTATTAAGTTATTATGGATGGGCATTTAGTAAGTAACAAATATCTATGCAAATATGTATACTTATATCCCCAATTTGCACGCCCCGCGTGGGTATTACGGGCGAAAACCCTTCGAGCGAGAACCTTATGTCCAGCAGTGGACTTAAACGGGCAGATGACGAAGATATAACATTTTGATTTCTCAAAATATAAATACAAAGACAGAGTATAGATAAAAAAACGCCTGGTGGAAACTCTAAGGAAGAAGGTAAAGCTGCCGCTTATACTCGTATACTAATTAAACTAATTACAAAATATATTACACATATCTAAAGAACAACACAAACAATATAATCTGGATCAGCTGTAACAAAAACTCCACCACTTTGAACCGGACAAATATACAAGTGACAGTTCTCTAACTCGTACTGATGTATTCATAGTTTATAGCAACGATATATGTACATATTGTATTTTAGAGCACCGAGACAGGTCTGCGTCAAACTTTGACATCTCGACTTGTCAACATTTGACTTAAACTTGACTTGCTTGTAAGAGTACCTAAGTGTTTTCTGTCAATATTGTACGGAACCACCGCGAAACTTTTCCTCTAATGCAACGAAGTATGTGTTTGTCGCAATTCAGTTTTCAGTATATAACATAATTATGACTTATGTGCATAATAAATAATAATTATTATTACTTTTAATTAATTCTAATTCTAGTTCTAATTCTAATTCTGGTGGTAATTTGGTACTATTCTGCAGATGTTAGGACACTTTTTGAAATCAAACTTTGCAATCACCATTTACGTCTATGTATGGGTGTGTCGCGGTCTACGCGAACGTGTTGTAAGTATATCATTGTAGCGAGTGCGTCTCTAATGACAGTGACGCGGGAAGGCCGTTTGACGACCCTGGACGTCAACCCGGCACTATCCTGCGTGCCGTCCTGGTACGTCACCACTATTTCCGTTCTATAGAGTTTCCTTGGTTTTCTACGGTAGGTACTTAAAGTAATGTAACGACCCGGTACGATCTGAATAGCATTAAATTAGAAATTTATCGGTATTATTAATAATCATTTCGCATTTTTTTTGTTGATTTTCATGCAATCATTTGCTTACAGGTACCGGTAATCATTACGTCTCTTGTAACATAGTAATTAGATCACTTTTAATACAATTAGGAGAACATAAAATGTTTCGATTGAACTTAATTAAGTGAAGATGATAACTACATGTCTTTCCGACTAGCGTCAATATAATCGTCAACATTTAGTGATCCAAGACACGTAAAGTAAGTAACATAACCTGACACATAGGTGTAGAAACTAGGACTAGGAAACCCCTTTTCATTCCGTAAGCACCTATGCCAAATACATGAACGTTGAATCGCGCTGACGGAATTGTGGAACAGAGCAGTTAAATTTTTTATGTGAGTGCGAACTTTATTGAGACAGTACAAATATAAAATTTAATATACATCTGTAACACTCCAAATTTACAACGTTATGTGCGTTTTATGATTTAAGTAGACGATACCCGCAACTTCGTATGCGTTACTTATTAAATAAACAATGTATTTTATGTGCATGGGAGAAAACATCGAAAAGATCCGAAGCAAGAAAATTGTTTGCTTACAAACTTTCTTTATGTATATATGCACACAATGTTACTCGATTCACTGCTTAACGCTGTAACTAAAATATATAAATTATCTGAATTAACAAACACGAACACGTAGTAAAATCGTTGTATCTTAGTTTTACTAACTTAAATATTAATTGAAGATATCGCAATATATTTTTAGATAAGGGCCAAGTGTCAAAGAAATAAAACTTAGAAGACTTTGTCCATCCATCCATCCATCCAGTATTTTTTCCATGATGCGCGTTCACAGGCAGACCACTGTCAGTTTATTTATGTAGATGTCACTACTGTAGCGACGATCGTGAGCAACGTGAGAAAACTGACACGCCTCGATACTTTACATAATGTTCTCGGAGGCGTATTAACTCTGGCAACCCGTACTTGACCAGCGTAACCAACAATGACCATTGCATCGCAGGAGAGCCCGGTATCGAACAGTAGAACCAATAAAAGTGTTTACTAGGACTACGTAGAGTTACAATATAAATAGAAGCACAAATAAATAAAAAGTTAATACAAACTGATACGTAAACGGGTTACGTGTACGTTATGTGTGGTCCACGTTGGCCGACGCCCTTCCCACTTCGCGACAGCGCGTCACGGAGTCCGCACTGATGTTGATTCATAGCGTATTTATTAACTAAGGTCAGGGATACGCCAGAGCCGTGCAATATTACTACGGTGACTCGAGAGCTTTGAGAGTGAAGAAAACAATGCCAAACTACTTTAACATCAGTCGTGCGACATATTACCTGTTAACTGTATCATCATCATCATCATGATCAGCCAACTCTCGTCCACTGCTGGACATAGGTCTCAC
>DWEE01002925.1:0-11015 GCA_018245755.1 Parelbella macleannani
ATACCAATATACATATAATAAATAAACATAGATACATACAAAATAAATATACATACAAATATACACATACGTATATACAAATACATATATACACATAAATAACGTTACATCACGCCTGTAATCCCCGAAGGGGTAGGCAAAGAAGTGTAGTACACTCCCACGTTTCACCAGTTACGCTTAAGTCCCATGGAATAGGTGGTGAGCCTATTGCCATAATCATGTTTTATCAATTATTTGTGTAGTATCACACCTGTAATCCCCAAAGGCGTAAGCAGTAGAGCGTAGTACACTCCCACTTTATACTAGTTACGTTTTACGTTCCATGCTGTAGGCAGTGAACCAATTGTCATACACCACGCACAAACCCAGAATCCGAGCCACTACTAGAAAATCTTAGTTAGAAAGTAATAATTAATTATGTAAGGTTTTTAATTATAATTAACTATAGTTATATAGGTACATTCAAATCAACAATCGGTTTATATTGGGTACAATAGTTACATATTGTATGGCGTATTTATATATTTTTCGGGTGAAATAATAATTATATCGTGTATCATCACCAAGTGTCACCAACCCATCTATGGTTAGACTGTCGTTATACTGTTATGTACCATCATTATGTGTAACAAACTGACCAAGTACTCGTGTCATTGTAATGCACTTGTCCTATATAAATTAACACTATATAGCAAATAGATTCGACGATAGATACGCATGACGTCTTCTATAAATATGATCGGTAATCATTCGTGATACATTTTAAATTACGTTGTAAGTCAACCATGATTTGATTATTAAATCCATTAACGCAGTAAATGGTGGTAAATAAACGATTTTATTGTATCACAACGCCTCGAGGCGATCAGTCAGTAAATCACAGGAGACGGGAGACACAATTTGCACGACACAAGACACCTGCGAACAATAGAATAACTTAATAATCGTGAACACCGGTTACCCTTTTGTTTGTCTCATTCTAAATATGTACATATATTGAAAGAGGAAAGCGACGGTCGCTTCAAATGATATAAGATTTACTTTATTGATTAGTTATCTGGCAATATTATTACCCTTACCTACCTGTTTTAAGTTATATTATCTACTAATTGACGTAGGTAACTAATCTTAACACAAAACTACAGAAAGGTACAAGTAACTATGTATAACATCTTTCTAATAAAATCCACAGCAGATTAAATCTTAACAGATTGACGGCACTAAAAATAGCTCTCGTAACGTAAACGTATGAAGATTTCTTATACTATGGATTCTTCCTCAAAATAAAAGGGACAAGTCTTTTAAAAAAATGGAACATGAATAATGTAAGTAACAGAAAATAGAACGATTTAATCTCCTATTAATTACTTTTGCACCTTTTAAACTGGGGTTATAAACAAACAGACTGCCTCGTTGGTCGCGGGGTTGCAAGCGCGACTAACGATCTAGAGGTACTGGGTTCACATCCCGGGTCGGGTACTACTGGAATTTTCTAATTTAGAATTTCTAGTAGTGACCCGGGGTCTGGAATTCAGCCCCGCTGTATGGCAACGGGTTCACCACCTATTCCATGGGACTTAAACGTGACTGGTGAAACGTGGGAGAGTATTACACTCCTCTGCCTACCCCTTCGGGGCTTACAGGCGTGATGTTACGTTATAAATAAATTCAATGATGCAATCAATAAATTCCCAGGAAAGGTTTTAATTAATTCAAAATACTTCGCGGGATATCTCCAGCCAGACAGATATTCAGAGGAACGGTTAAGCATTTAATTAACTTATCCTCTTGGTACAGAGTTCAACATTTTGCCTACTTGAGGCATCGCAGGTTCCCCGTAGCCGAGTATAATTATTATTAGCTCGCTTAACGTAATTAATGTTAATTCGGAGGCCAGTCGCTAGGTGCCCGAACACTTCGCTCTAATTTATTTATAGAATATTATTTTTAATGTAACGATATTACCTACGAGCAAACATAATGTATTAATTTTTTTATTACTGCAACTGTATTAGTATTATTATAAATTTACGCTTAAATATAATGAAAAATATAAATTTATATCTGTATGAGGGAGTGGTTTATATACCGTATTTATTGTAAAACAATATTCTAAATAATTCGTAAAGATGTTATGTACGTTCTATATAAATTTCTAAGGCGAAGTCCAAAAACCTACTTCGAAATTCCGCGTATAAAGAACGATACTAAATGAAGCACTTTCATCACATCCAGTCCAATAAAAATCGTCTGCGGTACTATCAATGAGAGTAATTGAATGGGAAAGTGATGGATCAAGAAGCCTGCGACCCTCGTCACCGACCAGAGCCGATCGCCTTGGCTCCATGTCGTCACATTTTAGGACTTGGCCGATAACGGACCGATATATTTTATACCATTTTTTTACTTAATGGCAGTATCGATGTTGTCCGTAGATATCTTTTCGCTCTAATTCACCTTCGGTTAGATATTCGTGTTTTCAAGCTTGAGTCATACTATTCATTGTCATTGCCCGTTGTCATTTAGCTGGTAGATCTTCGCACGTACAGATCTTGCGACGTTTAAGAACTGAAAGTTCTTCAGGCAATTGCAACTCAAATATAAAAAATTGAGAAGAAATTCTTATTATGTTTGTAGTATGAGGGCTTTTATTTATTTCAATACAGTTACCGTACCTAACTCTTCTACTTGTCAGTGTATGTAGGTAAACACAACGTATGTACGTATATACGGTATTTATAATTGGAAATTCTGTGATCATTTTTTTTTATTTTTATATTATACCAACATATAACCCGTCCTTGCACGTGGCCAGCAATGTAAACCATGTCTTTAACATTCCTCATTCAAAGAGGAGACCCGTGTCCAACACAGAACACAGAAACGATAGAAGGATTATGGTGACATTTTTCATATAAAATTTATTAGTTTCCGGATTAAACAAATGAATGTTATTGGACATTAATTGTCTTTGGCTCGTCTCTGAAATAGCGCGGTTAAGGTCGGAGCTGTGAAAAAAATGGAATAATTTAATTTAACGAGTGACGCTAAGCGGGCGCAAAATGTCCGCTTAATCTGACTGATGGCCGGTGTCTCATTAATATTTTAACGACCTTATCGATCAGCCTGTGTCAATTTCATCTCAGTAAGGTAGAAATGATGACCGTTTACTAATAAAGAATATATCTTTTATATAAAATAAAATTTAACGGATGGTGGTAGATACATAACATACTTGTCTGTTGGTAAACAGTTAAAGGCTTTCTTTGCTAGTTATTATTCGATAGTTTTGAGGGGTGACGTTACAAAATATCAAAAAACGTTAAACGTGTCAGTTGAAATCGACTGCGTCATAAAGTATAGTCATGGCCTACCACAGTTAGGACTCGAACGCAGACCAGCACTGGGCCTTATATCATATTGCATTTTTACGCTTAATATAGAATTGCAGAATTAATATCCTGCCACACGCAACTATCTTTAAAACACCAAATCGGCGCCTGTTTTAAAATTTCTCTGAAAGCACGCTACCTTCTCAATATAGCAATTCAATTTATACAGTTGCTGAAAAGAAACTTTCTACATTGCTTTTTATATTACAGAAGTTATTAGAAGTTATGGAAGTTATTACATACTTGCCTTTTATATTATGGAATATACCTACACACAAACAAACGCCGACGTTAATGGTAACTGCAAATGAAATGACCACAAATTGACCCGGAGTTTAATTAGTCCACTCGTTGCCGCTCTTCAAGAATTAAATTATGTACTTATATAATGAAGTACTATACAAACTTGTAGGAGAAATGGGTTCACGAGAGGTATTCCAACCAACTGAGACTAACCGCTGAGATTGTATAGATATATCATTCAAACTTTAAATGGTCTCCTACGTACACTTATAATATATATTCATTATTTTATAAAATATATAAAGTTTCTCTTCTTATCATAGATAAAACATATCACCATCTCTCAGCTTTCCATACAGAACGTTATCATGCAGAATTGTTATTCAAATGATGTGTCAGTTAATTAAAATGTCAGAACGGGGAAAAGAAAATATGGCAATATGGCGAAGAGATTGTAAAAAGGATGTCGAGCGTAATTGAAACAGTGGGTCCTAATCGGAGACACGTGTAACTTTTTGTATTCAACCCGAACATCGATCCGTTCCGTTCGTTCGTTAGGTTCCGTTCAGCGAACGCTCCCCAGCGAGCTATCTTCAACTAATACAGGAATCACGTCAAATCGTTCTCGAATCCGGACGCATTACTCTTGCCTCCAAGGTTTGCACGTAGGAACGCGAATTGTAAGAAAAGCTGGTCATTCAGAATGTGATCTAGTTACAGTACGATAGATACTTTTGTAGTACATATTATGTATACAGAATTAAAGAAATACGCAGATCAATTGTATAGATAAGTGTTGATAATTACATTTTTATACGCTTTTCTGTTTAAGTGAAAAAAATTAAGTGTGAAAGGGCTAATAACACGAACATAAAAGGTAAATATTCGTCCAATGACAGCACAAATTAAACACAATTTTGACCCGCGTTCTACTTAAGTGCGTCGAATCCGTTTTAATTTGAACTAGGCGTTTTATTCAATTGAGCCGATTTTATAGTGCTTGAGCACAAAATAATTCGTCGCTATTTAAATATTTTAAAAATAACAATGTACTCTTTTTGAAACATAACAATACACTTGGAAAAACGTAAACGTAACTTCGCAAAGGAGTAGGCAGGGGGGTGTAGTACACTCCCACGTTTCACCAGTTATTACATTTCTCAGTATTGAAATTAACAAAATATGTGCAGCAACAGACTGTTTTTCCGCATTCAGATCCTGCAAAGACTATTGACAAGAACATATTAGATGTACATCAAAAGCGATCAATCTGTTCTTTTATGTTTTTCTTCATATTGTTCGCTGAAAGAAATGGCTGGCAATAGTGCGCCCCTTGCTTCCTGTTACATTTTTGTTTTATGTTTCATTATGTGTAATGCGCAATAAATTATATTGTTTTCGTTGTCGTCTTGTTATTTTGTTGTCTCCCGCTAACATGCTACATTTTATTTTAATAACTTTGGTGTTATTCGCAGTCGCATTCCTATATTTAAATAATCTTAAAAATATGCAACATCACGCCTGTAATCCCTGAAGGCCTAGGCAGGGGAATGTCTACAACGTTTTACGTCCCATGGAATAGGTGGTGAACCTATTGCCGTACACTAGGCATAAAACCAGACTCCGAGAAAATTTCTACTAAGAACACAAAGTTACAACATGCATTTACCCAGCCTTGAATTTGAACCCAGGAACCCGCGATCGGCAATCGCTCTTTGCAACCACTCAACCAACGAGGCAATCATGATGAAAACAGCGACAAAAGCGAATATTAAAATTTTACATAATATTCCCGACGTAACTAACGCGATTCATTCTCGTGCGTCATGTCGATCGACCGACATCGAAACAGATTGTGAAATCGTTTCATGACAACGTGACGTCCGCCAGACGCACGCATCGCAAAAAAATTGCATTTTTCACGCATTATACACTTGTAGCCGACATTATATACGAGAATGAATTTAATAAACGTCGACATAGAGAATACAGATTCGATGAAATACATAGATGACAATAAAAGAATTACATTTAAGCCATCATCATTACTGCTATTTCATTTGTACTACAATAATATTGTAATCGAATTGATACAAATATTACACGCGGATAACTTTACTAGTTAGACATTAATAGACAGTCTATTTAATAGTCAATAATCTTAAATTGTATTGCAATATTGTTCTCGTGAAATACCACCCATACAGGTATTAGCTGTGTGGCCGCTGCAACACAAACTCTGCCTAGTCTGGGATCAAACAGCCTCGTGTGGGAATGTACAAAGACATATTATGGTATTATATGATCTTATATTGAGCACTGTAGTTGTATCTATTACTACAAGAGAAATAAAACAAGGGTTTTGAAAGGTAACCCAACAAGCATCAATAAAGATCCCAGCACATGACATGATGACATCAAAATGCGCTAAGTGCGTGGCCATTACATAATGTATTCCAGTCTCCAGGTTACGTCTGACGATCACGTATACAAAACGCGCGATACGTGCACGGAATGCGCCCTTCCGGTAATAGGATTAACGGAAACGACACCGGAGAGAAGAAACAACGTGTGCCTATAAATAATTCGCTTTATAACTCGGTATTAAGTTTCCATTTACAAAATTACTTTAAACAATCTTCAAAGCGAATACTGTTGGTGATATATTTATATTATATTTCAACACAAAGACAGTCTATCTCCCAACTCACCCGTAACCATATATAGTCCTATATCTTTGACATTTGTTTTTCTCCTAAGCCAGTGTTTGAGGGCCAATCGCACGTGTCATTGAGCAAAGATATTTATGAACCTCAACACATTGGTGAAGTACAGATTCAACAAACATAAGGAAAAATGTGATGCCAACTGGGACAATAAATCAGAGAATAGTAATACCGTATGCAGAGTCGTTTAATAGGAAGTAGGACGTATTGAAATATGAAAATTCATTTTTTACTAATAACCACATGTCATATTTATACATGCTAATAATAAAATGTAACGAATATAGATGTTATAGCAAATACCTAAATAAAACTGAATAAAAATAAATAAAATAATATTATTGTAGCGCAAATTAAAATCCTGTGGTATAAAATTGTGTGTTACAACCCGGTAGCTTGAGGATCTATGTTCTGTAGAACATAACTTACGGAAGTTCTAATAAGCTAGCTTTTTTAACAGATAAGCGTCAATCGCTAAAAGCTGTAAAGAAATATCTTGAAAAACCTGAGCGTGTTAACATTTTCAGTTTTTTTCTCCAAATCGTGCGAAATCTGTCGACCCTAATGTGGCCTACATGGTAAACCATGATTTTATCGCTCTCTATTAAAAGCAAACTTATTCCCACGCGAGGACACTAGTCTTCTTCTACAATGAAATATTCTGTACATCGACCCTTTTATCATTTCTGATGATGCCACATGGTTTAATGAAATGAGTTCCTTCCTATAGATTTCCTGCACATTTTTCATCCAATGTTTCTGTTGTTAATATAATTAATTGCTCTTATTGTTCATGATACTTTATTGTTGAAATAGCTTATTGTACGGGACCGCGATATCGGGCAATTTTTCTGCCAGTCTTTACTAGCCATCTATTATTTGTAGGTATGAGTGTGTCTTTTTTTAAGCATTTCGAGTTAACGTGGATACCTAAATCGGGTCACAATATATGATAATTGTCTAAAATATTCGTAAAGATGTCGATTATTTTTATATAAATATACTACAAGACAAAATCATAGGTCAGCATATGTATCCATATTATATCTGTATTCAAATAATCTGATCATCACCATCAGCCTAAGTTCACTGCGGTGTTAAGGCCAGCCCTGAGGGGTTACTGATGCGGGGTTGACAGGTTTACGGTTACGGGACATACGGGTTGGGGATACAAGCTATTTACTTAAACGTTTAGCCTATAAATAAACTTCTTCATTGACCACACGTTAAAACGTATTTCTAAATCGAGTACGCCACTACAAAAATTTGCCGTATCATCGATCCAATACACTTACCTGCTACCGAAATGAGACAGGCCTACTTCAGTCACAATGATTTGCACTTTTACTGTGAGTAAACACCCCCTTGCAGCGATGTGGTTTACCTCATATTTAAATAATGTCGGGCATATGTAGGTATAATTAAAAATAAATTAATGAATAACTTCATAGGTAAAACTTTTAGCTGGTAGCAGACACATTAAGCAAGAAGCACATAAGCTTATGAAAGGAAGAATTAAAATTCAAATTTTATCCTTTGAACTGAGTAAATAAAAAATATAATGTGCCTACGTCCATAACTTATATTATTTTTACGCTATTCTCGTATATTGCGTACTAATCGTGTATACATTTTGTTTACGTATCCGCTAATAACTCTATCAGGAATGCGGATAATTGTACAATATTTGAAAAACAAATGTTTTTATGAAGGGTATATATTAGACCAATAGTTATGTACATGAAAATTGAGCGAATAATTTTGATAAAAACAAGAAAATTTACGAGTGATTTTACAACAGCGCACTGAGGGTTAGCTACTATTTTTGAAGTTCCAGCTGCGTTTGACAATCGGCTGTTTCTGACAGCAGACTACAGAAGAGCTCCTTTAAACTTAGCGCCCTACGGATATTCGTTATTTTGCTCGTTGTGTACAGCCCTTGGTTTTTGACGAAAACGCGACACGCCCGTATCTCGTCGAGTCACCCCTGCACGTAACACTTTTAAAATATTGTATTGTTTTTTTACATGAATTGTTGGCTAGCGTTGAAAAATTTGTTCATAAAATGATAACTTTTCATCTGCTTATGACAAAAACGCCTTCACAGTATTGTAGCCTTTATAGTCATCATTATCCTTTCTATCATTGAACTGATGGACACTGGTTTTCTCTTAAAATTGCAAAAGTTAAGAAACTAGTACCCCAGTGAACGTTATAGAAAATTCCAAACCGTACAAGTTCCTACAATATGTATATCTTACATCACTAGACATTTGTAGATATGTAAAGTTGAAAAGGCACATAACTTTGTAACATGTGCGTGGCAAGGATTCAAACCCCAGTCCTCTGAAGTGGGATGCTGGTACCTGAAGAACAAGACTATTATATTCAATGTTGACAAAAACATTAAAATTGATACAGAACATTTCATACAAAATTAAATATAATGATTAAAATTCCTTTGACGCCTTTTCACGATTTTGGAATAACAAAATACAGTAGCCTAAATGTAAACAGACCCGACTTTCTTTTGGCTGCGTCAATTAGCCTACAAATTAAAACAAAAACCTCAAAGGTTTTCATTGTTACTTCAAACTGAAACCATTATATTGATTATACAAATAAGAAAACATTTATTCATTCATCGACCGCACTACAACAATCAACAATTTCTAAACAAAAATAATAAATAAAAATGTAACATCACGCCTGTAATCCTCGAAAAGGTAGGCTGAGGATTGTAGTATCCTCCCACGGTCCACCAGTTACGTTTAAGTCCCATTTAACAGATGGTGAGCCTATTGCCATACACCGGGCACAATTCCAGACTCCGAGTCATTACTAAAAATTCTAAATTAGAAAAATCCCATACTACTCGCCCCGGGATTTGAACCCAGGACCTCTCGATCGGCAGTCGCGCTAGCAACCAGTCGACCAAAGAGGCAGTCAAATAATAAATAAAGATACAAAAGTCATTTATCAAGAACGTCATTGTTAAAGAACCACGAAACACAAAGGATCAAATTCGGTCTTAACTCATCACCGACTATTCCCCCTTCATCACCAATTATTCCGGGAAATTAAACTGAAAATTCCCAAGCAGATATTTATTACAGTTGAATGACACACTTGTTGCGATCTATAACTTCGTACTACATTAATGCTCATTTACATATATGGATATGAATATATCGGGCACGCGATTGAGGGCGCCGATTTACATAATGAATCCCCTATATTGATTATTCATAGTACATTAAACTATTTTAACGATCATCAACATGCAAATTAATTTGGAATTTTGCTTCTAGTTTAAAGTAGAGACATTTACTGATTGCTTTTTTATGCACGATTTAGTACCGGCTTAGGTAATTCACTGGTCATGTATACCTACGTTGGTACGGAATAGCCCAACCAGATTCTAAGCTAACCGAGGTCTTTGTTTATGAATTCCTGAGAAATAGAGCGAGATTGAAATGGAGATTGCGTTATATTTTTTGTAAAAAGACTAGCATCTCTACTGATTTGGTAGGCCGAAAACAGAAAATCTTTCAATTCTCAATAAATCACAATAATAAATGACGTAGCGAAACTTATTAATGGTGCTCGAAACGGGCTTAAACTTTTACTCAATCATGGTTAAAGGTATAGGTAAACAATAAATATTTTCCATACTAGAAGATATTAGGTACGTAATTTATTTTCTTGCGTTTGATTAATACGGCATCTACACTAAATCTTATTCGAAGAGCTTATAAATGTTCCCAAGTAATCCTGCGCCCGTATTCTTCGAGTGAAGATTAAGTTATTTGTAAACTTCACGAAATAAGATGAAGCAGGCTTAACGAAATTGTCCTTGAGAACGGAGACTCATTAATAGTTGCTAAGCGTACCCTCTTCAACTGTGGGCAAGAATTTGGAAACTGTTGATACATTATTCTCTTTACCTCAATTTGTCCGTGAAAAGCTACAAGAGAAAGGGCGTTATCTATTTCGATTAATTATATCATCGCTTTCATTATTTATTAAAATTTAGTCATTAAATAATTAATTTTACTGAATTTATTTAAATATTTTAAGCTACATATATTTAAATATTTAAAATCTTGAAACAACCAAAATAAATCGTAAGTCATATTACCATTACGCATTTAATTCGGAAACAGCACTTATGGAAACTTTTTCGTTTTAACATCGAAGAAAATATTAAGGGAATCGGAAAGTAGTACGAAATCACGTGTAGAAATAGCTATACCTATAGTATTTTACCAACAAAGTAAAAACCAAGAAAACACTAACTAAAACTACATATGTACGTTGTCTGAATCCTAAATTAAGTTAATGAAGTATTCCAAATAAATCAAGGCCATATACATGCAAATACGAACCATATGTGAGCCTTGGCAAGTAACCTTGAACTATTGTTTGAACTTTTACCCGATATAGTCACATTATAGGGTCGAACTTACAAGTAAAGATCTTGATCCAAGGAAATATACAGTAATATCAACCAGTATTCTACAAAAATATAGTATTCGCTAAAAGTTCATCAAAGGAAATATACAGTTGTATCAAATATTATTGTACAAGAATATGGTATTCGCGAAAAGTTCATTAAAGGAAATATGCAGTTGTATCAAACATTATTGTACAA